>OY821522.1:23126153-23403887 GCA_963682025.1 Cordilura impudica
TGTCAACAAGTACTTTAAATAAGTAAAAACATGTATAATCGGGGACACACTGACGTTGTTTATTTCGAGTAGGCATAAACAACAACCACAACATTAAACATGATTGCATACCAGCTACACATCGAACGACAAGAAAAACAGAGAAGCAGTTAGGTATAAGCTAAATACCATTGCGTACATACATATACGACAGCAGACAATGAGAGCGATCAAACTCAAACTAGAGGTATATATAGAAAACCAACCACCATCGAAGTTTAATTTCATCGTAACCATCAACAAGCGTACAACAGCAACCAAAACAACAGAGTGCATAATGAGACCAACAACTGCCGATAAACCCAAGGTGGAACGCGAGCCCATCGTACGGCTTCGCCGATTGAGACCCGAAGAGGTGGCAGCCATCATCCCAGAAGATGTCATATCAATAAGTGACAGCGACGAAGGCTCGATACAGCATGAGGTGAGCGACACCGACTACAGCCCTTCGGACGTAAGTGCCGGCCCGATACTGTCTTCCCAGTCCACGGTAGAGTGGAACCCCCCCAACCGGAGAATGGGGAAATTAGGAACTTTTCACCTCATCCCAATCAACAACAAGAGGCGATGGCAACGATGCGCGGTTATATTTCGCTTGCCAAATTGATCGCTACATTCGCCAGCGGGGTAACACGGTTCAATACATTGCCAATCTGGGGATCACCTGGACCCTACATGAACCTGATAGCGAGGGGGAACCCGACCCCGGCCCACTGATGGATGAACCGGTTTCACCGAAGCGACTAAATATAGAACAAACCCAAGAACAGCCGCCACCGTATCCAGAGGAGGTGGACCCACTCTCCGGCATCATAGGGGATGACCTAGTAATGGAGGACCTTGACGATGATGTCCTGTCCTTAGGAGAAATAAGATGGTCGAGCCTAGAACGGGTCATTCAGCAGGCGCTGGACAATTTCCAGGAAGACGCCCCAACGGCACCGTCAGCAGCGGCAGAAGCCCAGCCAGAAGGGAACCGTCCAGACCCAGGCCCAAGGAAGAACGTGATGGTGGTGAGGGACGTGGTACCCGAGGAGCTGGAGGCTGATATTCAAAAAGCATCACGGCGAAAGGTGCTCTTCCGTCGTGACATAGCTGGAGCCAGCTACCGAGTGCGGGTATCGGCGTCGGGCGATGTGTCCGTCCGCGTTCTTTCCGGAAGAAGGGAGGAGGTGTGAGGATACAGCTAGACACACTTACCATCAACCCACACAAACAGGTAGACACCCTTTCTATCAATCATCCAACCATACACACAGCCACACACATCAAACATCCCACCCTACACACCGCCACACCATAACCACAGCCACAAGCATTAACCATCAAACCACGCAGCTACACACACTTCCCATCAACCATAAACAACGCAACGACATACAGCTACATACCATCCACTCATACGACAACAACACACAGATACATACCATCCACCATCAGACTCATACCGCACGCACACCAACTACCAAACATCAAACCCCATGAGAACACGAAAGAGCACACACACGAAACATCAAACATCAAACCAACACGCAACAGAGTTCATTACCCACCCACCGGCTACACAGACATACAACCAAACCCATTACCTCCGCTTTGTGGTGCTCTCCCATCAAACCTTAGATTCACAGCGTGTGGTTCTACAGACAGCACACAAGCAGCGATCGACATTCTCTTACGACCATTGAGAGGATGTGGTTGCGACAAAGCGACATGGTTGTAGGAGGACAACATATAAAAGAACGTGCAACGAGCTACGAGGGCGATTACTTGGATGACCGGCACAGGCAACGCATCGTTAGACTTTTGTTACGATAACGCATCGCTAAAGCTCGACAAGGAAACAAAACGGGACACAAAGGCGATCGTGAGCATAAAGAAAATTGGTAAGAAAACAGAAGATTTATTTGTATTTAGGAGCGGGATTACATCCAGCTCAGAATAGTAGCGAATTACATTCGCTAGTGGGGAGGGATCACATCCGCCCAAGCGTAGAAGGCAGGATTAACCAAGTGTAGGAGCGGGATTACATCCAGCTCAGTATAGTAGCGGATTACATTCGCTAGTGGGGAAGGATTATATCAAACCCAAGTTTAGAAGGCAGCAAGTGCAGGGGCCTGAATTACATTCAGCATAGATCAGGGGCGAATTATATTCACCCAAACCAAAGTCCACAGGAGCATAGGGTCATTAGGGACAGCGCAAAAACCCGCGACTTCAGCAAGCAGTACGCCGTCGACATCCGGCAGCAACAACAACCAGGCAACCCCAGTGCCCACCGTATTCCCCCACAAAGTTATTATTATACGGTGAAGTGTATATTGTTCATATTAAAAGACAAATTGAAACCAATAATATTTAAAAAGAAATACAAGTGAAGTGAAGTGTTTTCCTATAAATAAAATTTAGTGGAAGGACCCTGGAACAGCTGATGCTATCCCGGCTTCAAACCCGGCACAACCGGAGGTTCCTTACAAGGCTGATAGGCCTATGCGATTCAACTTTCGGCTGATCTTTTCCTGGCTTGGATATCATTTTAACAAGAGAAACTTTCCATTCTAGGGGATAATATTTTATGCGTAATTTAGCATTGAAGATAAAAAGAATAATTCTTAATGCTAAACGGGGTAACTCTAAAAGCATTTTATTACTGATTTTATCAACTCCAAATGCTTTTTTAGGGTTTAGTTCAAAAATTGCCCTTTCGACCTCGCGAATCTCAAAACGGGTGGGTACAGCTGTGCCCTGCGGTAAAAATGGTGGCAACTCAACTCTAACACTTGGATCATTTAGAGTGAAAACATTTTTCAGGTGTTCAACAAACAGCTCTCCTTTCTCAATATCATTTCTTGCCCAACCTCCGTTTGGTTTTCGTAAAGGAGGCTTACGTACAACAGGTCCTTTTAAATTCTTGGTTGCACGCCATAGGGAGTAGTCTGATTTTGCTGTGGGTTCAAAATTTTCTAAAGATCTGTTTAATGAGTTGGTTCGCTGTTCTTCGAGTAATATTCGTATTTTGTGCAGTTGCCATTCTCTACGAGCTCTTCGTTTTTCATGAAGGAGTCGTTCAACGTCAACAGAAAAACCGGAATTATTTCTGGACTGTCGGGCGGGTTTAGTAGAAGGTTGAGCAGGTACTTTGAGATTAGATTCAAAATTTTTGAGCGAGAGGTTAGTATCATTTTTCGTTCTTAGCGATATGTTTTCTGAGCAATGTGTACTGATAAACTTCTTATACTTCAACCAGTCAGTTCCCTTGCCTGTTAGTGCTAAATCACCAGTCGGGGGTAGCATTTCCCGAGGGGTAAAAAGGGTAACAATAGTAGGAGTGTGATCAGATGAGAGCTCCAGAGAGGATTCTACACGTACAATATTTCTAGCAATATTTTTGTCACTCCAAAATCAATAAGATCTGGTAATTTATTACGGTCTGATGGCCAATATGTCGGTTCTACCTTCAGTTTTAAATATAGTTATTGGAAATATTTTAGAAAATGATAATTAAATTATCAAAACTAAATGTTCTAGATGAAAATACATTTGATAAATTCTAAAAATTAAAAACTAATTCTTCTTAGATGTCAATTATACCAATTAAAAAACTAAAAAATTTAAAACTAACAACTAAAATTAAAAAATGAAAAATTAAAAATTTAAAATCAAAAACTAAAACTAAAAATCTAAAAATTGAAAATCAACATTTAAAAAACTAAAAATTAAAAAATAAAAATCGAAAAGTGAAAATAAAAAATAAAAATCGAAAATTAAAAAACTGAAATTAAAAATAAAACTTAAGAAAATAAAAGGTGTACAAAAATAATAATAATAATAATAATAATAATAATAATAATAATAATAATAATAATAAAAATACGATTAAAGATTTTATAAAATGATTGTTTGAAAAAACATTTTATTATTATTCAATGTATGTATTTAAATCTAAGGTTCATCAAATTTATTCTGTTTGTGATTGTTTTTCATTGATATTTTCAAACAAACAAATTTTAATAATGTAAATTCAAAAAATAAAGCTAAATTTTTTTAATACGATTATTTTCTCAAATGATTATAAAAAATCAATTACTTAGGTAGTATTTTTAACTCAAATATTTCTGTTTTGTTTCAGCAATTTTTGGATATGTAAATGATTTTTTTACAAAAATTCATTTTGTAAACAAAATATTTTATTAGCTCTTATAAAAAATACCATAAGTAACCAAAGGTAAGACTTTTTTGTATTAAAAATTCGATTTTCATTTTTCATAAAAATTTTCGAAATAATCGCAACTAAATGGATTTATTTTCACATGTGTAAAGAAAAACTGTACCAAAGAACTTCATATGAATTTTGTTAATATGAAAAAAAAAATTCTATAAGAATACAGTAAGTTTTCAATATTTCAATAAATTATTATAGATATATGTTAAAATTATAGTAAATTTAGTTAATTTTGAAGATATTTTGTAGGAAGCTTTTATAATTTGGATAGAAAAATGACCATAAAAACTTAAATTTGACTAAATATAAAATTTTTGCTGTCCCTAATCTTGCTAAAAACCATTTAAGATTATTTGTATACTTTGTATATGAGTATTCAGTAAGAAAAACGTGATATTGGAAGATATATACAACTTCCTTAATTTAGTCTCTAATATTGCTTGGAATAATAATTGTAAGAATTTTTTCTTCACGTTCCTAATTTTGTATATTTAATCAAAATTAACTCAAAGTATAAAAGTATTTAAAAAAATGTTTAATAAATTAAACTAAAAATTATAAACTAAATAATTAAAAAACTAAAAACAAAAAACTTAAATTAAAAATTGAAAACCTGAAAGCTAAAAAGTTAAATTAAAAATTGAAAAGCAAGTTTAAAAAAACTCAAAAAAAAAATTTTTTAAAATAAAACTAAATTTAAAAAACTAAAAATTAAATACTATAAACATAAATTAAAAATTGAAAACCTTAAAAATTAAAAAAAAAAATTTAAAAGTAAATATAAAAAATTGAAAAATCAAAAATTAAAAAAACTAAATAAGTGAAAATTTAAAAACTAAAAGTAAAGTCAAAATTGAAAACCGAAAATTAAAAATATAAAACTAAACATATAAAATATCATAGAAAAACGACTTCATATCAGTGCGCTGTTTCAAAATTTTTTCTTTGAATTAGTTGTACCTTTAATAAAATTATATAATTTTATAAACGATTCTAGTTATTACAGTATGAAATATCTAAAATATTAACGAATAACAAATAGAAACTAACTGAAGGACACAGATCTATAATAAATTAAACTAAAAATTGAAAAAAACTAAAAAACTGAAATTAAAAAACTAAAAACTTGAATTAAAAATTGAAAACCTGAAAACTAAAAACTTTAACTAAAAAATTGAAAAGTAAATATAAAAAAATTTTTTAAAAATCGTTAATATTTGAAAAAAATATAAAGATTTGGTTTGATGTCAAACAAATTTAGTAAATAAATACTAAAGTCTGAAAAGCGATATTTAAATTATGATACTAACGAAAAATTGGGTATAATTAGAACATTTTTAATTTAGAAAATTTTTTAGTCTAATTTTTATATCTAGGAAAATTTATTAAAGTAGAAAAAAAAATTTTTTTTTTTGTTTAAATTTATATATTGAAAATTTTTATTAGTGCGGAAAAATTTTTAGTTAAAATTAATATTCGAAAATTTTACTAATGTAGTAAAAATTTTTTTAGTTTAAATTTATATAAGACAAATTTTCCTTATATTTATAAAAAGTTTTTTTTTTTAATAATAGAGTTAACATTACCGCCATATGGTTGTAGTTGTTGAGGCACAGATGAAGCTGCTGCCGCCAGACGCCGTGGTTGTGTCTCGCAATATGCCATTAAAAAAAATCGGCCATAGCTGCATTAATAACGATATTGTTGCTGATTTCAATACAAAATGTTTATAATTCCTTAATTTTGTTTTATCAAACAGGTACCCAATATTTTGTGACTTTATTTATTTAAGTTAATTAATATATAGTCTTAGAGAAGAAACAATTAATTTTGATGGAATTTTGTAGTATTGCTTATTTGGTTTATCTCAAGAATTTGTTTTTTTTTTAATTTTAATTATACTTTGAACTTTAATATTTTATATTTATAGCACTTTAGTTCTTAACTCAATTTAATTTTTAGTTTAGTTTTTTTTTTTTTTTTTAATAATTATAAATTTTGTTTAATTGTTTTATTTTCACCAATTAATCGATTACATTCAACAATCAACGAAACTTAATTTAAGAATTAAATGATAACTACAAAATATATTTGTTCGATTTTTAAATTTACATTTTTGCTCAGAACGCTTTCTTCAAACAGAAAAATTATTAATTAACACAAAATTTTATTTATTCACATGTCCTTTTATGGACATGTTTATTTTAAGTTTCTTACTTTCTAAATTTTGTTTTTTTGAACAACCGTCCTTACACTACATTTTAAATTTTAATTCTTCGGAGGTTTTTCCTCAAACTTTACTTTCAATATCTAAACTTCAACTTCCTAAATCAAAATTATTTTCTTGCTATTCAACCTACATATCTTCATTCATTCATTTATCTCAAGATAAAAACCTGTTTCAAAAAAAACTCGCAACCAGTCATTGAGACCATTCACACTCATTCATAATACTCTCTAGCATTGAAAACACGCTCACTCATGTAGGACGACGAGAGTACGTGAAATCAATACAAGAACAAAAAAGTGGTTTGACCAGACTGACTGCAAAGTTTATGATTGAGTGAATGGACATACAACAATAAAACAGGCAGTTGGTAACAAAAAAACCAACATCAAGTGTTTTATTAAAGTGTACTGAAAACACAAAATAAACATTTAAACAAATCACATACAGACGAAACGTTATTTTTTTTTCATGCAAAAATTTTGCATGGCAAAAGACATAAATAACGTTTCGTTTTAATGTGACTTGTATATGCTGTTAAGTACAGTCTTCACCAAAATAAACGGCCGTCACAAAACAGATGATTTTGATTTCCATGAAAGGAAAAATCAACTGAAAACGGTCCGATGGGTTTTTAAGGTTTGCCATTTTTAAAACTTTGCCTTGAGTTAAATCTTCTGCATATAAAAAAAGAAACCAAAACAGCAGTTTACGCTGTTGGGGTTTTCCAAAACATGGTTCGATATCCATCGTTCGACGGAAAAGATTCCAACACAGAGATTTTTGGTTACTTTAAAAATTCAGTGTATTGGATTCTTATATCTAACAGAGACCTTAAACTAGCGATTTTTGTTCCTTTCAAAATTCGGTGGTTTAAGTTCTCTCATTAAACAATGGACATGGACGCAGAGGTTTTGGGGGACCTTACTAAATTAAAACCGGTGTTTTGAACTCTCTTATCATAAACAAAAAGATTTTATACGGAGGCTTTGTCGGAAATGGGCTTAATACAGGACTAGCTATAAAATGGTGTCTAGGCTATGTTATGAGATAATGAATGAAGGAAGATTAGCTTAATGTCAAACAAATGTCATAATTAATTAAATTCAATGGAATATATAGAAAAAATTTTAGAAAATTAAATTGGGTTCTAAAATTAAATTACGCTCAATACAAAAATTCAATTAGGGTTTAAAATTATATGAGGTTCAAGTCGAACCCACGCAAAAGTTTTAAATATTTTAAATTTTTTCTTCAATAAATTTATCCCCATGTAGTAACCAAAACCAAACCAATTACTACAAAAAAATCAGTAAGTAAGTATGACCATCCATCAAAAAATAAAAATTTTAAATTTGAGACCTTAATATTTTTTTTTTCGAGTGTTTGCTGATATTTCGTACTATAAAAATTGTTTCGGACCGGTTCATTTAGAACGAAGTTCTTGTATTCCGGGAACAACCTTTAAGTATCATAGCAAATTAGAAAATCAATAAAATTAAATTAAATTGGTGAAGGGTGAACTAAATCTCAAAACCAGTTTCCAATTCGGTCAATTTAAATAGTGATTAACACATATTTAATTGAAATTCCAGAAGTGGAAATACTGGAATGAAACTTAGGACAAAAAAAAAAGATGTTAGGGAACAATGGGTGCTTTCCCGGTGCACAGATGTTAAAATTAAAAAAAAATTGTAGTTCCTTTTTAGAAAAATTATGAATTAAAAAAAATCCGGTCTATTGTTTCGTGCCCCACGTTGGGCGCCATTTCTGTAATGGTGCGGTTTGGTGGAATATTTCGCTTCCTGTTTCCCTGGGTCTTAACAAGATCCCACCCCTCCGGCGAGCTAGACCCCCTGCCAGCACGTGCGACTCGTTAAGGCTCAGGGAAACAGGAAGCGGAATATTCCACCAAACCGCACCATTACAGAGGCTGACAACTTGTCAAGACTTCCTCAACATAAATTTGAGCAAGAAGACAATGAAAAATATTTTATATTTCACATCAAAGCTGATAATGTTTTGAATATTGATTTTAAATGCATTTCGCGCGAAATGCATTTATCAAAAGTTTGAGATGCAGTGAAAATGAGCACTATATGCAACCTAAAGAGTGAGGAGTTCATTGCATATGTGAACAAAAATACAGAACTGACTTTAGATCAAGATTGTTTGCTATGGGGCTATCGAACGGTGATTCCATTGAAATTAAGACAATACATGCTTGAACAATTACACGACTCACATTTAGGAGTAGTTAAAACAATGGCTTTGGCAAGATCGTATATATGGTGGCCAAAAATAGATAATGAAATTGAAAACCTAATTAAACAATGTATTCCATGTCAAGAACTACTGCCCAGCCCGAACAAAAGTAAATTGATTCATTGGCATCCTACTGACTCAGTTTGGAGTAGAATACATATTGATTTTGCAGGACCTATTAGAGGGTATTACTTGTTTGTACATATAGATGCCTATTCTAAATGGGTTGAAGTGTTTAAAACAAAAGAAATAACATCAAATTTCGTCATTATGAAGCTTCGTAAAACATTTTGTCAGTTTGGAATTGTAAATGCAACCGTAAGTGACTACGGAAGACAACTTGTCTCCGAAGAAATCTTTATATGCAAATTTACGCGATGGACGTGAGACTAATATTGACTTAATTTTAAATAGATTTTTAATGGTCGTTAGAGTTGCAAAACATTGTACTACAAATGAATCTCCTGCTATACTGTTTTTAGGCAGATCTATTAGAACTCGCTTTGATTTTATTAAACCACCTCAGATCAAAGAAAATATTTTAGTTAGTCAGGAAAACAGCAAGAGAAACTATTCAGATAAAATAGATGTAGAATTCAGCGCAAGACAAAAAGTTTCTAAACGTGATTACAAAAACCCAAACAAAGCAAGTTGGTCTCCGGCAACTATAAATTCACAAATTGGTCCACGCACTTGCAATTGTGTATTTGATCGTAATAATAAATTAATAAAAAGGCGCACTGATCAGAATAAAACAAATACGCCAGACATCGATGTTGAATCGCAGGATGAAGAAGCCACAAATGAAATCGAGCGTAATTCTCTTGAGAATAGTGATACTACTGAATCTCTAAATCGAAATGATTTACTATAAAATTTAAACGATAATGTAAATGAAAATGTAGAAATTGAATCAAATGATTATATTATTTATCCTACAGATCAGTGGTGTATTCTATTTTTTGATTTTTGGTGTAAGCTTTCTGGTCACCTTTATTAAAAAATTAAAACAATTTCTTTTTGTTATACCCTCCACTCCAGTGTGCAGAGGGTATATATAAATTTGTCATTCCGTTTTTAATAATTAGAAAAAAAAATTGGAACCCCATAAAATATATATATTTGTGATCCTTATAACAACCGGAGTTGAGTTAGTGATGTCCGTCTGTCCGTCTGTGGAAATCACGATGATAGCATCAATTGGGCAGCTAGGGTGCTCGTTGACATAAAAAATGATTCACTAACATCCTGAAAAGTTTGCTGTTTAAAATCGTCTAAATCAGTCGATTAAGGCCCGAGATTTTAATGAAGAACTAAAAAAAGTCTTGAAAAAATATAATTTTCCATGTTGTTCTTGTCACGATCACGCCCTCAATACTGCAGCTACAGTGATAATTTTTAGTGAGAATGATTCAACAAGTTCATGGGAAGATTTCTGTTTCAAAAATCATTAAAATCGGTGGAACAGGTCCAGGGAAATCTCTGAAAAATTAAAAAAAAAAAATGAAAAATATGATGTTTCTATATTGTTCTTGTTGTTATTCTAAATGTTGTGTTGTTGTCATAGGTGGACTTGTTGTTTTTGTGGTCGTTGTGGTAATAATATAATAAAAACTAACCCTTTGTACATTTTTTTTATTAACTCTGGTAGAAAATTTTAAAAGTTTCCATTGTTTTGGCATCACTAAAAAAATTTGTTAGATCATTTCTGTTATTACCACGAGCCTGCCTGCAAAATTTTAGATCGAATGGGAAAGGGGTTAAAATCGATCCAAAATTTTTTCGACAAGCAGACACTACGAGTTAATGTATGTAAAGTGAGTAAAAATTCACCAGCATCTACAGCAAATAATGCTAAAATACCTAGTTGTTAATAAAAAAAAACAATGTAAATTTAGCAAAAAAAAATTTTATGTATAAATTTATTTAAAGAGAAAAACACAAAAATAACGTTTGATGTTGTATTTTTTGTGTGTAATATTTACATATACATACATGAACATATTAAGTAACACAAATAATATACATATATTATATATATGTATATCCATAACAACTGCATGTTAGAAATAAATCGGTATATTATTTTATTTACATAAAATACTGCAATATTTTGTTGTGGGGAAAATACATTTCTTTTGCATTAACAGAGTGTCACTTCATTTTGCTCAGCGTGACTATGCCACAGTAGATGGCGCCACAATTTTTGTTTGTTCTAATTAGCTTTGCAATAGTTATTTCTATTTTAACATGAATGTTAATATTTTCAACTAGATATCATACAGAACAATGTTAAGAGTATACGCGGGCTGGTCTTTTATTTCATACGTTTTTTCATTATTCTTTTACAAATATGAACTTAAGTTGAAATATTAACTTTTTGTTTTGTTTACAAAATAGAGTTACCGAGTTCATCAATGAGTTTTTTGCTTTCAAAACAGTTCTACATAGTTATATAGAATTATTATTCTGCTTTACCTACAAAATATCCGATTGCGATTACATCTAATTTCTAAAAATTGTTTATAATTACTAAAGCATTATTATTCACATAAATACAAAATTGCACTTTTTAAATTTTCCATTCAAATTTAAGAAAATATCAATTCTAAAAACTAGAATTAAAAATTTCCAATTATAAATTACAATTAATTGAATTTCAGAAAATCATATCAAAACGTCGGAAATTATAATTTTAAATTTAGAAGACATCAATTGCATCTTTAATATATAAATTTTATTCGTTAAACACAAATTGAAATTCCAAAAAATAAATACGTTTAAAAAATTTTTACATTTAAAAAAAATATTGACATTCAGGAGAAATTAATAGCTTTTCAGTACCGCGATTCAGTAACTTCTTTTAACGATAGTCGAGTCGTTAAAAAAAAGAAAATAGCAAAATTATCAGTAAAATTTTTAAACGATATTCGCTATTGTTAAAGTCAGCTGTTGTTGTTATCTAAACGACAACCATTTTTGTGTTGTTTATTCAATCGATAAAAACTTAAATTTTTAGGTTGAAATGTCGTCATACATAAATAAAAATCATAAGATAGTGAAAGTATTTTGCTTTAACAAAAAAAACTTTTTTATATATATAAAAAAATTAAATAACATATTCAATTCATTATTTCATTTTCAAATAAATACACAGAAATATTAGTAAAAAATAAAGATATTAAACATCAACATAAAATCATCCTGTCAAACACGAAGTAATTTGTTTTTTCTATTCTTCTTTGTGTTTTTCGCTTATTTTGACAGAGATGCCACTCGTTTACAATTTAAATAAATAGAAAAATAGATTTGTCGACTGTCGTTAAGATGTATGTACTTAGTGAATCACTTAAGCCTTAGTGCAAACAACAATAGCTGTCGATATATTTTGCGATTGTCGGATCGTTGTAATTTACAGAATCACACTACAGAAAACATTAATTTAAATTCAATGAATTTTAGAAAACGTCAAATGATATTTAAGAATTGCGAACATAAAAACTGTTACATAAATAAACGCAATTTGATGAGAATGTTACTTATATAGAAATTTTCATAATTTTTTTTGGATAAAAATTTGAAGTTTTTCAGAAAATAAAGATAACAAATTATTATATTTAAAATGTTTGGGACATTTGGTTTTTTGCGTTTGGCATCCCTAATTTGAATATTTATTATTATAAATTTATTCTCTATGGTTTCCAAATATGGCAATGTTTTAATAAAAAAGTTGAGATAGCTTTTTTTTTTGGTTATTATTTGTTACTCCATCCGACCTACATGACCGCAATGAAAAAATATTTCGCCAGTTAAAAGAAACTATACAGCCATCTCCAATTAGCACGATTTAATGCATATAGCCACCCTACACAACCATTACCTTTGCAATGGAGGTTAGGGCGAGCTATTTAATTAGCAAAAACTAAATTAAAAGAGAAGTTATGTCATATAACCGGAAACGCATGCATATAGGTATATAACCAAAATGCATGCCGATCAGCAACGACGATGACCAAAAAACAAACACCGAAATAAATCCGAAATAATAGAAAAGACTAAAACCAACCCAAAGAATTTGCTGAATTTTGGTATTAAGTTTAACAAATTGTTTACTTTTTCATTTACATTTATTACCAAGACTCAACCGAGGTGGAGGGTATCAAAGATTCGGCACAGCCGAATTTAACACTCTTACCTGTTTTTATTTGTGTTGCGCTACGTTTCGACACTTGGTTTGTGTCCTCTTCGGGCGACTTTTTTAATTAGTATTAAACAAAACAATATTTTTAACAGTAGTACAACAATAATTTAATGTATAATTATCAGGGTTTCGAACCGAACCCGGAACCCGTTCCGGTTCAAGCTTTTTTAAAAAAATTGTGAACCCTGAACCTAAACCCGTTCCTGTCTGAAAATGGGTTCAGGTTCAATATTTGATTTTTTTTTCAGCGAAAAAAAAATATTGCAGTTTCTCTTTCTCGATATTTCATTTTATTATTCGCTAAAAATTTTTTTTGTCCATTAACATAACGTGAGAAAATTCTAATTCATGAATGAACAAGATAATGTTTGTTTTCTTTGTTTTCTCTAGTAATTTTTATTTTTGTATTTCTCCATTTTAATTTCATTTGGTTTTTAGTTTTCTTAAGATATGCAAACAAAATTTTTTAATAAGTAATATATGTACTTAAATATTTTCATAAGTAAACAGGTACGTAAAATGTAGTTTTTTAATTAGTGTGTAATAATTATTTTTTTTTTTAATAGGGTAGTGTATAATAATTAGTTACAGGTTAAACATTTACGATAATTATAAATTAACAGCTTTTAAGTGTGTGATTTTTTATTGAGGTACCCAATTTTAATTATTTTAAATTAGTCTTAGTTTTATTTCTGTTTTTATTTACCCTATAGATGTCGGAAAATCCTGTTCTATGATTCTACCACAGATAAGTCTACATGTAAAAAATGCTCGTTTGTTATGAAAGGTAAACATTCTGCTAATTTGGGTCGACGAATATTCAACCGTCAACGTCAGAAAGTTTTAAAAAACATGAAATGCAGGATAATAATTCAACTTCCCTGGAAAATTATTTTGGAGTAATCAAAATTAATATGACAGCAAAATGTTTCACGGAAGCTTGCGTTAAATTAGTTACAATTAATGGTCGCTCGTTTACCATTTTTAAAGATTCAGGGATGCGTGATATTATAGAACTTATAATGAAATCACTACACCCTACTGTAAATTCAGAAAATATTAAGGATTTAATAAATGATAAGGCAAATAGTGAAAAATATTATTAAAGGTGAAATTCGAAAAAAATTTATATCTCTAAAAATTGTTTCAGCATGGCTTGGTAGAAGCGTAATTGGAATAAATGCTCTGTATATTTGTAATGGAAAAATTTATTTAAGAACAATAGCAATGTACGAGGTTGATGATCGACAAACAGCTAATTATATAAAAAAATTTCATAATTGAAGTGATCCAATCTTATGACATAAATATAAATCAAGTTTACTCAGTTACGTCTGATAATGGTAGAAACATGCTAAAAGCTGCAGAATTGCTACGAAATGAATTTGAAGTTTCTGACCTTGAAGAAGTAGAAGAAGAAAATTAAATAAACGAATTAATAACTGAAAACAATGAAGATGTAGGACTAGAAATGTTATCCAATATACACACTGCTCATTAGGGCGGGTCGATTTAAAAATCGCCCATTGCTCAGTGAAAATCGTATTCTAGGGATCAAAATAAGAAACTTTGCCGAAGGAACCATACCTCAAAAACGAATTCTGATATCCCAACTTTTGACCTGTCTGTCTGTCTGTCTCACTTTGACCCATTTAGAGTGCCCCAATCGAGTCCAAATGTATGATTGACCCCCATAACTTTGGAGGGCCGACTCACCCATGCCAGTGGCATACCCCCTGGAACTCCCCTGTGGGGTTCCCCATATAAACATTTAAAAAAAATCACCATTTTTGGCACTTTTTTTTCTTTATTTTTATTTATTTATTTATAATAATATTATTTTTTTATTTATAATAATATCTATTTTTTCTCTTAAGAAATTAATTTAGTCAGGACATATGTAAATGAAAAAATTAACTAAAGTTAGTTATAGAAAAGAAACTAAAAAAAATTATTGTTTGAAGTCTTTTTTACTTTCAAGTCTGGGCAATTTCGCACGGCTCTCTAATGTCGTCGCCATAACAGCCTCTTCATTTTCCGGTATAACCCGCTTGGAAACGCTAGCTAGCAATTGAACATGTCGTTCCGTTCCTTGTATGTGTGATGGATTTTTTGGATCATTAAACGGTGGATCATCTTGATTTAAATATTCTTTCAATGTATCGTACGGAATGCTTCGTGAATGCTGGTTCAAATACGTTATTTATGTCATTCATATTGATCATTTCCATGTAACTTGTGCAATTAAAGTTTATATCTGGTTTTTTATAAGCTCTAAGTTGCGTTGGGTCATCAACATCGGTTCGATAGCGTAGAATTTTCTTGATAGCACAGTCGCGCTTTTCTTTGCTATCATCAAACAACATTGATAACAAGGTATTTTCCGAATGCGCATAATATGAATTATCTTTAATTACTTAATTGACAATTTTGCGTAAACGAGGTTCTAGAAATCGTGACCAACCAATGAACTTGAAAAATAATGCACTGCCGTACACGACAGAGCTGTAATACTTGATATTGAAGTACATTGGAACATAACATATAATTATAAATTGAACCAGAATTCTTTAAAGTTTCATCCAGATTTTCCGTTGTCACATATAATCGTAATAATTTAGCGGCCTTGGTGAGCCACCGTGAATGTACAATTTTCACTGGTTTGATGTTAGCCAGATCCACCGAAACCACGCCGCTAGAAATTGCATGGGCCATGTCGTATAAGTACTTCGAATCGGTGGAAAATTCATTTTTTTCTGGAGCAGGGGGCATATTTTGCAACTCAATTTTCTGGAAGCCGTCCACCACCTGAAAATATATAATAATAAAATAATTAATAATGGTTGACAATTATAATAAATGAGTGATAGCAATAACTTACCGGAAGAGTTTCACAAGTTTCGATTTGACGGCTCAGTTTTCCGGTTGCCGATCTCGGTCCAGTGCTGGTTGATTTATCCAAAGCTTCAAACAAATGCCGAAACGGAAGTTCGTTGAAGTGTAGAAGGCAAACGAACTAATGCAATGGTGCAATTCCGCCGTGTGGGCCAGTGTTTATTGGCTCACCGTCAGTGCATATTCCAATTAATGCATCCAGTGATATATTTTTATCGTTGAAAAAATTCATGTTCCAATCTTACGTAACCAATCAATTCAGAATTGGGTTCTCTCAAAATAACAAGGTGAGGTTCTTTTACCATCCTAGTATGATACTTCTCATCAATCTTATCTATCGTTAAAGTATCATCTTTTCTGCCATCGAATGAAAACGCTAACAAATTTGTATCATCTAACCGTTTGCGAAGCACTTCTTGTCTGCATTTCTCTTTTTCTCTGCGAACTTTCGATTTATCCATGATGAGAGGTTTCCCATGCCTATCTCTAATTTTAAAATCTTGAAAAAGAGTGGTTCCCAATGCTGATGCTACTCTATCAGGCACACCAAATCTGTCACATACCAAGGCAAAGTTAAAACAATCGTATCTCTCTGTGTATTGTGAACTTGTGTTTCTATCCATATCTTCTTGAACCGGTGGCGGTGCGTATGTTGAATCATCGGGATCTTGGTATGTTGGCATTGATGACATACACGTTGCTCCTTGCTCTTCAATTTCCATCACAAATGCATCCATTGTTAGTCTTCTCTGATTATGTTGATCGTGCATAAACTCTTTGAGGCGTTCGGGAACCAAGCCGCATTCACATGGAGCTGCCTTCAAATCGCATTTACATGTTCCAATGTAAAAAATTGTTTCCAGAGATTTTACATACTCTGTGTACTGTTGGGTTTTGTTTCTTCTCTTGATTTGGTCTTGATATTTGTCAAGCAATCTATTCAATTTATTACATACACTTTTTTTCAGCATTATTTCCATACCAAGTTTTTCCCAAATTCCAATCAACTTATCTGGTACTTGAATAGTGAATGATTTATAGAAAACTTTTTTTGTTCTGTTTTAGCACGTTCGCTTAAGTAAAAATAATATCTCAAGATATCCAGATGGGTTGGTAAATTAAAATCAGTCAAATCAGTAGACACTCCAAAAACAGTAACATCATGCTTGGGTATATGACTCATTGGGTTTTCGATAGTTGTTGTTGCTTCATCTTGCGGTGTAGAGGATGGTGGATTCATTGTAAACTTTTTGATTTGGAATGGTCACTTCACTTATTATTTTTTTTAAATATTTTTTTATCTGAAATTAGCACTTCACACTTTGAGTTCTTCACAACGACTTAATGCATTCACAAAAACTGTTGCGTTATATATGGTATACGAGACGAGGTAATAAGAATGAAATGGTAATTTCCATTCTACCTGTTGTGTCTTTTGGTGGCTTAAAAACCCACACAAGCGATTTTACGACCTGCAATTGTGTCACAGTGATACGTTCATTTTTTAAAAGGGTTGAATAAAAAACCCACACAACTAAGTTTACGACATGCAAATGCATCACAGTGATGCCTTGGTTTTAAAAGGCCTAATTGGCAGTTTATGATACTATAAATTCAGTTAAACAAAAGATTGATAAATGCAGAAAAATTTATAAAAAGTTGAGGGTGCCTAGTAGAGCCTCTTTAGCAAAAAAATTAGGAATAAAAAAAGCAATTCTTGATCGTCCAACTCGGTGGAATTCTACTTTTGATATGCTCCATCGCTTGTTAGATTTCAAAACGTTTTGCTCAGATGTAATAGATCCTGAACTAAGTATGGATGATAAAATTTGGGATTTTGTTTCAGATTTCTTTAAGAATTTTGAGCCAGTTAAAAAGTTAACATTAAAATTACAAAATGAACAGATGAATTTAGGAGATTTTTATGGTTGAAATTTAAATTAGATTTAGCTGACTTGTACTCGCATATCCTTAAACGTGAAAACTATTTTATTGAAAATGAACTTTTAAATGCTGCCGTGTATTTGGATCCTAGATTTCGACTAATGTTAAGTAATGAAAATACTGCCAAAGCTCAAAACCAAATTTTAACAACAATAAAAAACTTAAAAAATTTACATCTACATATGGAAAAGCAAACACAAAGTAGCACAGAAACAACGAATGCTGACGCAACTAACTTAATATCTAGTTCTTCGGATGAGGAAGACAGCCTGGAAGAATTGTTAAAGAATAAGGAAAAAAAAGTCAATTGCAGATCCTGCATTAAAAACAAAAAATAGTAACAATAAATGCACTGTTGATATTTCGATTAAAAATGAATTCGAAGTTTATGAAGCCTATCCCAGGATTTCTAAAGGAAACAATATCTTAGAATTTTGGGCACAAAAAACTTGAAATTCCGCTACTTTATGAGGCCGCTCAAGTCGTATTAGGTATCCCTGCAAAACAAGTCAGTGTTGAGCGAGCTTTTTCGGCACTGAAATTTGTTTTATCGCCACAAAGGGTGCATTTGACTGAAGAATCATTAAGAAATATTTTATTTGTTAGATTAAATGAAAATTTTTTCGAAAAATAAATAACTAATAATAATATTTTTTTAATTTAACAGAAGCATTACAAGATGACATTAATCACTAAAAATTCGATTTTTTTTGGTAAGCTTTTTGAACCCGAACCCGAACCTGAACCTACCAAATTAAAATTTGCTGAACCCGTACCCGTACCGAACCCGAAATTTTCGGGGTTCGAAACCCTGATAATTATAATACAAATTATAAATACCTTATGTATATTATTTCTGTTTCTAACAGTCAGTGTTTTTTCCTCATAATCTTTTTGGTTTGTTTTTCAAAATTATGTTATAAGTGTTACTTATTTTGTCACGTCTTCTTTTTTGTTAACTGCCTTTTCTGTATTTTTCTTGATATGTAAACTTTCCAGTGTCAGTCTTTTGTTTGTTTTTGTCTCTTTTTCTAAAATTTTTATATTGTCAAAATCAAAACAGTGGTTTTTATCTGCAGCGTGTTGTGCCAAAGCAGTTGTTACTGTTTTCAACTCTATTGATCGTTTGTGTTCTTTTATTCTAATTTCTAGTTGTTTTTTTGTTTGTCATATATATATTTTATTGCACTGTTGTTCGTTGTTGCCATTAAATTGTAATTGGTAAACTACACTATGTTGTTTTTGTATATTGGTTTTTGTTTTTTGTGTGTTGAAGAGTCTGTTGAGAGTTTGGTTTGGTCTGGATGCTATTGTTATTAAATCTCTGTTGATAATATTTTTCATATTTTTTCCGTTGGTTAGTGTTGGTATGTATGGTATGCTGGCGAAAATTATTTTTGGTGTATCAGCTGTGGTAGTTGTTTTTTGTCTGTTTGTGTATTTTTTCTTTTGTTTTTGTTTTCTTGTAATACTAATCTTATCATATGGTTGATGTATTTATAAGGGTAATTGTTTTCAGTTAGTGTTTTGGTTAGTTTTTTGATGTTATTGTGTTGGAACATTATATCACTAATATCTATGGCTTTTTTAATTATCTTTTTTACTGTGTTTTTCTTTTTTTCTTTTGTATTGGGTCGTGATTTGAGTAATAGTTTATGATACGTCCCGAGGATGTATTTTTGGTGTACCAGTTTATTGCGAGTTTGTTATCTATTTTATGAATTATTGTGTCTAGAAAGTTTATTCTATTATGTTTTTCTTCTTCTATTGTCAATTTTAGTTTGTTGTGGTAGTAGTTAAATTCATTTAATATATTAGATTTGTCTTTTTGTTTTATTATTGCGAAAAAATCGTCAACGTATTTTGTTATATATTTGATGTGTATGTTTTGTGTTTTTAAATTATTTAATGTGTATTCCATTTGATCATCGAGTACGATCCCTGCAATGATTGGGGATAGTGGATTGCCCATTGGCATCCCATAGTTTTGCATATATATTTTATTATTGAATTTGAAATAGTTGTTATCTTTCAAACAGAATTCCAGTAATTTGATAAATTGATTTTTTGAAATGGCTGTATGTGCTTTGATTTTGTCCCATTTTTTTATGATTATTTTTATGGCTAAATGGATTGGGATATTGGTAAAAAGCGATACAACATCCAGAGATATTATTATATAGTCTCCTTCTATATTTATATGTTGTATTTTTTCCTTTAGTTGGTACGCGTTTTTTATGTTGTAATTTGTTTGTAGTATATTATTTAGTATTTGTCCTATATATTTGGAGAGATTGTATGCCGATAGTTCGTAGGATGCTGATATCGGTTTCAATGGTATGTTGGTTTTATGGATTTTTGGTTGACCATATAGTTGTGGAGCGTTAGCAGCATTGCACCTTAGGTTCGTCTTAGTGTACATATCAATATATTTATTGTTGTAAAGCTCATTTATTATGTTATTGTTATTCTTTATAAGTTTATCCGTGGGATCTGTTCGGATAGTTTTATATGTTGTTTTGTCATCTAGCAATTGATTCATTTTGTTTATATATTCATTTTTATATATTATTACCGTTTTATTGCCTTTGTCTGCTTTTGTTATAATTATTTCGTTTTTGTGTCTTTTTAAAATATTAAGTGTATCTTCGTAAGTTTTTAGTATATATCGATCTATTTGTTTGATATTGAAGTACAATCAATTGAGCGTATAGCATTGCACCCAAGAAATAAAATTAGATATAAGTTTTGAATTTTCCAAAATTTAAATGAATGGATTGTATAAATTACTTATTGTTGAATGAATTAATACGCACTCTTCTAAAGGGAGAGCGTGTTATATGTTCGCATAATGTGAATAAAAAATAGGTTTGTGTTAGTAAATAGCAATAAGTAAAGCTTTAGGGCCGTATGCAAAAAATTAAAGTGTACTTCAAGTAGACTTTATCAGCAATTTTGTATGAAAAAAAACATACAATAAAGTCCACTTGAAGTACACTTTAATTTTTTGGATACGGCCCTTAGAGTTTTGTTTAACCACTACATATATCAGAAGCTTACACAAAAAAAACACAATATTTTGAAATAATAAAATTATTCCTACATGAAAACTTAATTTAGGTTTCTGAATATGAATAGTAATAGTCAGCGGACGATTCAAAACTGCACGAAAACTGCATTTAGGTATGTGAACATGAATATTAATAGCCAGAGGGCGATTCAAACTATATGAAAACTGTATAAAAAGGTTTGTGACTTTGCTAAAAACAGAGTTGCCACCCTAACAGAACTCGAACATGAACACACTACAATAGTTTTTTTTTATATTTTCCATCAAAGTTGAGAAATATTGAAAAAAATGGATAGTTGTTAAATATCGATTTACCTGGACAAACACTAAGCAAACAGTACAATTTATTTTCTTAATAAATAGATCTATCAATAATATCAAAATGAATGATGATCCGTTATCTAGTTTTCGATATACTGTATCTGAAAGCGGAGCAAATTACCTAAAAATGGTCTGTTTTTTTTGAACACTGAAAATTAGTAAACTTGGAAGGGCTATATCTTCTGGTTGTAATAAGAGTAGCATATTTGAAATCGTTGGACAATTTCCTGTAAAATAGGTTTATTCAATATTTTTTAGGGGCACATGAAATTTTGATTTTTGCAACCTCACTTATTCTACAGGCGCCACTGTGCGTTGCACAGTGGGACGAATCCCCACTATTCGATTCAAATTACTCTACACCTCATATAGTTCAACTGAAAAGTTTTTCTCTGCAGTTTCACGCAGACTGTTTTTTAGTATTTAAGCCACGAATATTCGCAGCTGAAAAATTTAAAAAAAGCCATTCTTACATTCCGTAGAGTCACATTTGAGCCAAAAATAATTTTTTTTCGTAAAAACCAAGTTTTGGAGACAAATTGCAGAAAAATGTGAGCCGAAATCAAAAATCCCCAAAGAGGGATCGATGGGCAAATTCAAGGTGTAGAGTAATTTAAATGGAACAGTGCCGATTTTCATAAATCATAGATGGAGTCAATCGATTTTGCAAGTGAGGCATACATACAGAGCTGCCGTTTTTGGTTAGTTGGCAATTATTTTTAATGTGGAGATGTGAATATTTTTTTCATTTTGGTTACTTTTTTCCCAAAATAATAATAAGCAGAAACTTCCAAACGTGAAATTGTTTCGCAATTAAAGACCACAAAATTTTCATTAATTGCTAAGTAAACTGCAGATACATATAAAAAGAAGCCCCTAGTTTTAGTCGTGAGATACATGGACAAATTATCCCAAAGAACTTACGACAGATTCTTAAGTCTTAAAGAGGTTCGGATGCCAAATCTCTGTACGACGCAATAAAAGATTTTGTTAAAAGCCACAATATTCTTCTGGGAAACATAGTCGGATTAGCTACCGATGATGCCAACGTAATGGCAGGAGAAATCAATAGTGTACAAGCTGGTTTTAAACATGATATATCATTTCGTTTATTCAGTCAATGGAATAGAGAAGTTCCATACAGACTATAACTTAAATTAGAAACAAGTAAGAAAATTATAGTCGGTGTAGAATTTTGTCGCAGGTTTCTTATACGAAATTAATACATTTAAAATAATATATTTAAAATAACTATTTTCGTTATTAAAGAATAATTTTTGTTTAAGTTTATAAGTATAAGTTAATAATTAATTAATTTATATTAACAAAAGTTCAATCTCCCCTGTCGCAATCCAATTGCTGACACAACTTCTCATATTTATTTTAAAATTCAATTCCCTCTGTCGCAATCCAATTGCTAACACATTTCCGTTGTTCCAAATTTAATTATTTACCTTTCTTAAAATATTTGCTAAAAGTGCTGATGACATGTCTGCATTGAATGCACCTAAAATAGCTCACGTTGCATTCAATGTGATGGTTGATACTCGACAGGTATAATATTAAGTAGATAATAAGTACAAAAATGTTAAGTTGTAAAAATAGAGTCCGAACAAGAAGACATAGTTTTCCGGCAGTAATTTAAACAAAATAATAAAAAGACATAATTGACATAGTCAGTCTTCTCTTTTAAAATAAATATATTTTATTTTTTATATAATAAAAGTTAATCAAATAAAGTTAAAGAAGACGTAGTCTTCTCTTTAAAACAAAATTAACAAGTGTTATATTAATTGGCGTCCGAGCAGCCTGGTATAAAAAAGAATACCACGAAACCTGAGCCTGTACGTGTCCGTCCGCAGGCACCCGTTCGTTTATAGAATTGCATCGAATCCTTAGTAACGAAAAGTAAAACGGAGAAAATTCGTACAATCGGAACGGTTCTAGTTAAGTGACTTAATTAAATGAATGCAATTAGTAATAAGTGTTACTAAACAAATAAATAGGAACTACCACAGTGAAAAACAAAAAAAAAAAAAAAATTTTTTTAATTAAAAACTTGAAATTGATAAAAGCTTATAATAAATAACTAAACAATTGAAAAACTTTACAAACAATTTAAACTACAACAAAGCAGCATAAAAACCAACAACAGAGAAATCAACATAAAAATCAACACAAAACTCAACACAGAAGTCCGACATCCATTAGAAGATTAATCAGCTCTAACCCGTTGAAAGCCATCCTTACTTAAAAATAAAATCAACGACAGCACCAACATTAATAATTTCATCAGTAAAGCAACAGCTAAAACATGAAGGCAATGTTAATCATATTGTAAGTTAAAATAATATTATGTTAATTTATATTTGAATTTTAAGAAATATCCTAAGCAAAAATATTTAGTTGTTAAAAAGAACGTAAAAAGAAGAATAGTAAAAAATTAAACAAGTAAAATCTATATTTTCTATCAAAACCAATTTTAAATAATATTATGGCTAATCCCAGTAATCTAATACGACCACCTGTCCTTAACAATCCAATCCCGAACCCACCAGTAGGGCCACAAAATTTTCAAATAAATGCCGAATTAGAAAATAGGATAGCTTCCATTTGTGCACAACAATGTAGGAATATTGTGCAGTCTATGATAAACCCCAACGCAGACATAAATTACGGAAATGACCAAACCATAGAGGAAAGATACAGGGAAAATTTAAACGACTTGGACAAAATACCTGACATAGTAAGAAGTTTGAGGGAGTTTTCTGGAAACCCTTCCGAATTCAACTCCTGGAGGAAAAGTGTCGATAGGGTACTACAAATCTACAACTCAATGAGGGGAACTCCAAAATATTATGGAATCCTAAGTGTAATTAGGAATAAGATAATAGGGAATGCAGACATTGCATTAGAATCGTACAATACGCCATTGGACTGGAATAGTATAGTAAGATGTCTGACCCTACATTACGCTGATAAACGTGACTTAGGCACCCTGGAATATCAAATGACCTCACTTATTCAGGGAAGAAACACTATCCAGATTTTTTATCAACAAGTCTATTCGCACCTATCCTTGATTTTGAATAAAATTGGCTGTATGGAAATGGGACAAGAGTCTTTGCGACTTTTGACTCAGACATATCGAGACAAAGCTCTCGATACTTTTATAAGAGGGCTAAATGGAGATCTACCGAGACTCCTAGGCATTCGTGAACCTTCAGATCTCCCGCAAGCACTACACCTTTGCTTGAAATTAGAAAACCAACATTATAGATCAGAATACGCGAATAAACATCAAAACCATAAACATCGTCAACAGCCATCACTTCCTCCAATGCGTAATTTGAACACACAAAATTATAATAGACCATTTTACCCAGAATTAACATTTCAACACTCTACCAAATATAATACTCCTATGAACAATATGCAACAAAATGCATTTAAAAATCAACAACCCTTCCATTACCATAACCCTCAACCAATGTTTCAACCGCATCAACAAGTGCGACAACAATTCCAATTTCAGACGCCAAGACCGTCAGAACCCAAACCTCAACCTATGGAAATTGATCAATCGGTACAAACAAGAAATATTAACTACCAAAACAGACCCCGTCAAATGATGCAATTCCAGAATAAAAGACCCGCATCAATGAATCACGTTCCACCACCATTTAAACAACAACGAAATTTTCATATACAAAATGAACATCAAAATTTTGACAATATAGTAGAAGCCGAAGAATTTCAACCCGAAAATTTTGAAGACAATTACTATCAGCAAATGCAGAACGAAGATATTGGAAAATACGCTGAATCTTTGGACAAACAGGACCAACAATATGGAACTCCTACCCAAGATCTAACCGACATTCATTTTTTAGATTAACGTATTCTTCGCTCCCATACTTTGAATGTAAGGCGAAGAATGGTCAAATTCTGAAAATCCTAATAGACACAGGATCTAACAAAAATTACATTCAATCATCTCTCGTTAACAATCCTAAACAAAACGAAAAACCTTTTTTTGCCAACTCAATTTCTGGCGACATTAAAATCACACATCATATATTCGCGAATCTGTTTAATTTACCCGATCATCCTATAAAACTTTATATTTTACCTTCTCTAAAATCATTTCATGGTATTTTAGGCCATGACAGTTTACAGGAATTAAATGCAATAATTCACATTAAGGAAAAATACATGTTAATAAATCACAAAATTAAAGTTAAAATTCACCAACAAATTTCCCAATCTGTAAACAAAATGGAATTTAGAACTAGTCATATGGACGAAGTTCAAAAATCTCAATTGGAAGAAATTATAAATAATCATCCCAATTTATTCAAAGACCCTAATAAAAAACTTACATTTACTTCTCGAATCAAGGGAGAGATTCGAACCACATCCGATTCACCAGTATATTGTAAATCATATCCGTATCCCATGGCGCTTAAAAATGAAGTTGAAAAACAAATAAATGAACTTTTAAGCGATGGTATAATCAGGCCTTCTAGATCTCCTTACAATGCACCCGTCTGGATTGTCCCGAAAAAAATGGACGCATCCGGCGAGAAGAAATTCAGAATGGTCATCGACTACAGAAAACTGAACGCGATCACTGTAGCCGATAGATACCCCATTCCGGAGATTAACGAAGTGCTTGCAAATTTAGGAAAAAACAAGTACTTCTCAGTGGTAGACCTTAAAAGTGGTTTTCACCAAATTCCTTTAGAGAAACGCGATATAGAGAAAACCGCATTTTCAGTCAATAATGGAAAATTTGAATTCGTCCGACTTCCATTCGGATTAAAAAACTCGCCATCAATTTTCCAACGTACTTTAGATGACGTGTTGAGAGATCACATAGGTAAGCGATGCTATGTCTACATAGATGACATAATTATATTTTCCAAAACCGAGAAAGAACATTTTGAAAATCTACACAAAATATTTGAAACATTAGAATCCGCAAACTTCAAAATACAGCTCGACAAGTGTGAATTTTTAAAAACAGAAATTGAATTTCTAGGATTTATTGTAGGAACCAAAGGAATAGAAGCTAACAAACGAAAAGTAGAAGCGATAGCCCAACTACAACCTCCAAAAACTCTGAAAGATTTAAGAAGTTTTCTAGGCATGTCAGGTTACTATAGGCGCTTCATCCAGGATTACGCGAAACTCGCTAAGCCCCTGACATCCCTTTTAAGAGGGGAGGAAGGACGCATTTCGAAAAATGCCTCCAAAAATAAAAAAATATCTTTAGACCAGAATGCGCTAGATGCATTTCAAAAATTGAAAAACTCCTTAGCCTCTAGTGATATAGTTCTCTCTCATCCTGACTTTGAAAAATGTTTCGAGTTAACGACTGATGCTTCCGACTACGCAATCGGTGCAGTCTTATCGCAAAACAAAAAGCCTATAACCTTTCTTTCCCGAACGTTAAGTAAAACCGAAGAAAATTATGCCACAAATGAAAAAGAAATGTTGGCTATAATTTGGGCATTAAATTCACTGAGGAATTATTTGTACGGATCCCGAAAACTAATCATATTCACAGATCACCAACCGTTAACATATGCTCTTAGTAGTAAAAATACTAACAGCAAAATGAAGAGATGGAAAGCCATCTTAGAAGAATATGATTATGAACTCAGATATCAGCCCGGTCGAACAAACGTAGTAGCAGATGCACTATCTAGGCCACCTCAGATAAATTCAATGACAGCAACGCAGCATAGAGACGAAAGTTCATCAGACAATAAAATACCAGCAGTAGAATGTCCTATAAACGTCTTCAAAAACCAAATTCATATTTTAATAGACGAACAAAACAACTACAAATTTGAAATTCCCTTCCCAACTTATCACAGGCATATAATAAAAAAACCGTACTACACCAAAGACATATTAATTTCGATTCTAAAAAAATATCTTAATCCTAGCGTAATTAATGGATTGTTTACCATTGAACCAATTATGGGAATAATTCAGGAATTCTATTCTGAATATTTCACGAATTATAAAACAAGATTCACACAATCACAAGTCAAAGAAATAACTGATAATGTAGAACAGGAAGAGGTCTTAATCAAAGAACACAGAAGAGCCCACAGAAATGCCAGGGAAAATAGAGAGCAAATAAAGAAAAATTACTATTTCCCAAAAATGACAGAAAAATCCAATAGAATTGTTAAAAATTGTCAAGTTTGCAGAGAACAAAAATATGATCGGCGCCCTGATAAACCACAATTCCAACCCACACCAAAGGAAATCTTGTACTAACAGCAATAGATAAATTCTCAAAATACGCTTTAGTAAAAATCTTAAAATCTAGGGCAATAGAAGATATTAAAGAACCGTTAAAAGAAATAGTTTTAGCTTTTGGTATCCCTAAGTCCATAGTCATAGACAATGAAAAATCCTTAAATTCCGTATCAATATATTTTCTTCTTAAAGATCAATTTGGCGTCGAAATCTACACTACACCACCCTACTCTAGTTCTGTTAATGGGCAAGTGGAGAGATTTCACTCTACTCTTTCGGAGATTATGAGATGCTTAAAACCAGACAAACTTCATACCACTTTTCATGACTTACTTACCAGAGCAATATACGAGTATAACAGGTCAATTCACTCTACCACCGGCAGAAAACCGATAGATATATTTTTCTACAAAAATTTAGGCAATGATCCAGGAAAAGCAATTTTGGACAAACAAGAAATCATCAATCGTTTAACAGAAAAACAAAAACAGGACTTAAGCTACCATAACCAAAATAGGCACGGAATAAAAATTTATTCACCAGGAGAAGAAATTTTTGTCAGAATTAACAAGAGACTAGGTTCAAAACTAACACCAAGGTATAAAAAGGAAATAGTCAAAGAAGATAGAAACTCCACTGTTTTAACAATGACAGGCAGAATTGTGTATAAAAGTAATATTAAAAGAAAATAAATTATCTTTACAGATTTTATCTAACCCTTGTCAAAACTGAAGTCCAAATTTTGGATTACACTTCTTCATATGTTGTGGCAATTAATAAAGGCACAGCAAAAATTCAGCAAGGAACTTTTACTATTCTACATTCGATAGATCTGGCACAGTACGCAATATCCATATCCAATACCCATACATTCATCCAACAAAACATCCCAAATCACCATAACCTGTATCCCATCCTTATCCACGAATTAAGCCTTACTGAAAGTATTTTAGAAAATATAACACCCACTATAAAAAATAAAAGAGCAATAAATACCATAGGTACTATTTGGAAATATATCGCAGGATCTCCGGATCATGACGACTTTGAAATAGTAGCTAATAATATAAATGATCTAAATAAAAATAATAATAGACAAGTGTACGTGAACGAAGCTTTTAATAAAAGATTAAAAAACCTAACAGATATAGTAAATAAAATTTCAAATGTAATAAAAAGAGATGTATTATTAGAAAACGAAATAGTTATAAATTTACAAAATAGAGTAAGACTAGTTAAGGAAGAGCTAATAAATATCCAAAATGGAATTGAATGGGCAAGGCTTGGAATTATTAACCCATCCATATTAAATAAAAAAGAAATTGAAATTGCTACGAGTAAAGTTAGAGAAGAAAATATTGTTTTCGTAAGCCCCGAAGAGGCACTCCAATTTGCCAAAGTATCTATCTTATACAATACTAATAAAAAAATATTTTATTTAGTTAAGATTCCCTTAACGAAAAAGGAAACCTATGAAAATGTAATTTTAAGACCGGTAAAAAGGAAAAACTCTGTAATTAATCTAGAATTTAAGCAGATTTTAAAAAATGAAAAAACTATATATGGTATAAAAAATGATTGTGAAAAATATAATAATATAATAATTTGTAAAGAAAACCAAATAAAGAATATCTCGAATACCCAATGTATCCCTAATCTTATAAGTAGTCAAAATTCTACATGTGTAACGAGTAACGATCATCATATCCCTTTAATCGAAGAAATCGAGTCCGGCATTATCCTACTAAATAATTGTAACACATCCATTTATATTGATGATACGCGGAGAAATATATCTGGAACGCTTCTTATAAAATTTCATAATAGCACTATTAAAATTAGCGACAGAACTTTTAGTAATATAGAGGCCTCACCATTACAAATCATTCCCGCATTAATGCAGCCCGCTCCTTTTGAAAGCGACCATATTAATTTCCTATCACTTGAAGCTCTTAACGAATTACAGATTAATAATACGGAGGTAATTTCAACCATTCAGAAACGTTTGAGAATCGGAGGATGGTCAATCTCCATTATCCTCAGTCTAATTATCATTTCCATAGCATGTTTAAACTTTTTCTTTAAAAATAACAAAAAAATTGTCGTTTGGGAACCTCAAACTCCAAACACTAATAACGTGACTCATGCGACAATAACCTTGCAACGCTATGCTGAATCTCCTAAACCAATAGCATTAGAAGCCCCCATCAAACCACCAAGACTGAATAATATTCCATTTTTCTAAATGATTGAGGACAATCAATTTAAGAGGGGAAGAGTTAATAATTAATTAATTTATATTAACAAAAGTTCAATCTCCCCAGTCGCAATCCAATTGCTGACACAACTTCTCATATTTATTTTAAAATTCAATTCCCTCTGTCGCAATCCAATTGCTAACACATTTCCGTTGTTCCAAATTTAATTATTTACCTTTCTTAAAATATTTGCTAAAAGTGCTGATGACATGTCTGCATTGAATGCACCTAAAATAGCTCACGTTGCATTCAATGTGATGGTTGATACTCGACAGGTATAATATTAAGTAGATAATAAGTACAAAAATGTTAAGTTGTAAAAATAGAGTCCGAACAAGAAGACATAGTTTTCCGGCAGTAATTTAAACAAAATAATAAAAAGACATAATTGACATAGTCAGTCTTCTCTTTTAAAATAAATATATTTTATTTTTTATATAATAAAAGTTAATCAAATAAAGTTAAAGAAGACGTAGTCTTCTCTTTAAAACAAAATTAACAAGTGTTATATTAATTTATACAAGGATAATGTTTTATTTACAGATTAATTTTAATATTCACGCCATGGCTTCCGACATCAGACTCTGGCGTCATCTAATTTTCAGGTCTTCTTATAATAATATCAAATAATAAAATGTAATGTAAAAATGTTAAACTACTGATCATAATTGTGCATGCCTTCCTATTTACTCTTACACGAAAACAACAATATAAAACTGGGCATGCTGAATCACGATTTACCCTTGGCAACAAGTCTAAAATAAAAGATTATTGATTCTACCCAGTAACCAAACTTTATATCAAAACAGGTTTTTTATATAACATAACTGGCAACTGAAACAACGTGGTATTTGTATTGTTTCAAAAAATATATGTGAACTAAAAAAAACAAAACAATGATCTTAATAACACTAAGTAATAATAACAAGCGTATTCAAATAGTATTGTGTACGTTTGTATATAAATGGGTTTATAGATATAACTCCCCCATCGTTAGATTGACGCGAGGAAATTTACTTAAAAGTATGTATAAGTTATATACATTTTGTTATTCAATAATTATCCTTTAAATTCTTTAATACACATTTTTGTGTTTACATATTTGAATAAATTCAATGCATAATAGTACAATTTATGAAATTTTCATTAAAAATCAAAAATTTTTATATCGAAAATAGAATTATTCCTTTTTATACTTATATTATAAAAAAATTTATTTTTAATACATATTGTTCCTTTTTTTATAATATATCTAGCATACATACGAAACAAATTAAGTTGTTTGTTCCTTGGAAAGAAACACAAAAAGTATGTCGCCATTCAGTTCAAAAAATTGTTTCTTTCTTTTAATGTGTTTATTTTTGCAGAATTTTAAATTTACAAATAGTTATCCTAAATCCTTTCTTTACAACTTTAGAAATACTTGGTATATAAGTATATGTATATTAACAATATTTATATATTTCTTTTTTATATATAAAATATATGCTTTTTGTTTATGAATGCTTCTTATATAAATATATTGTTATATTTACAAATTTAGAATAATTTTAAAATGAGTTTGAATAAGAAGGTATTAATTAATTTATTTATTACCCTTTTTTTAATTTAATTCATGATTTGCCCTCATAAAAGTAAGTATTTTTTCGTTAAATTATTGAAATTGATTTTCGTGAAATTGATTTTCTTAATTATATTGAAAATTTTTTATTTAAGCTAATGCATTTTTCATTGCCTTAACGAACTTTATTTTTATAACATTAATATTTTTCATTAAATTAATCTATACGTATACATATATTTTCATTTAATATTTTTTCGTTAAATTATTGAAATTGATTTTCGTGAAATTGATTTTCTTCATTATAGTGAAGATTTTTTTCTTTTAAACTAATGAATTTTTCCATTGCCTTAACGAACTTAATTTTTATAAAATGATTATTTTTCATTAAATAAATCTGTACATATACATACATATTTTTTTATTTAATTCATGATTTTCCCTCATGAAATTAAATATTTTTTTGTTTCATTAAATTATTTTTTTTTTAATTCATGAGCTCTTTTAAAACAATTAATTTTTATTCACTAAATTAAAACAAATTTTGTATTAAATTATTATAACTTTCGTTTATCTAATTTTTCCCTTTAAAGTTAGAAACTTTTTTCATTAAATTATTAATTTTTCCCATCAAATTAATTAAATTAATTTTCGTGAAATTATGGAATAAATTACCTTACCTTAATGATTTTGTTTTCATAATTTTTTTATTTAATTCATGATTTTTCCCTCATGAAATAAAGTGTTTTTTTGGTTAAATTATTGAAATTGATTTTCGTAATATTAATAAAGTCTTTATTGCATTATTTTTATTAGGTAATTAAATTTTTTTTCCATTACATTGAGAATTTTTTCTTTCGTATTTAATTTATTATTTTCCCTCATAAAATTAAGTATTATCATTGTCAAATTATTGAAATTAATTTTCGTGGAATTAATTTTATTCGTTACATTAAAGATTTTTTTCTTTTAAGCTAATAAATTTGTAATAAAACAGATTTTTTTTGTCATAAATATTTTCATTCCCCTTTTTCTGTTTCCTTTTTTTGTTCTTTTTATATTTGTAAATCCGATTTTTAAACTTGATTCTCTGTTTGATTCCATTTTTAAAAATAAGTTGGAATTTGTTTTATAAAAGAAATCGCTACATTGGTTCAAACTATATATCAAATTAATTTTCTCTTCGCCATTTAAGTGGTCCATTTTAATTTTGTTTATTAAAGAACCCTCACTGTTATTTTCTTGAAGTTAATTGTCGTCAACGAAGTAGTAATTATCGGAGGTAACCGGCCACGAATTATTTTCGTTAAGATACATTACGTTTGGGAATTTAGCAACTGTTTCTAATTCAATTTTAAATTTATGTGGATTGTAAATACCTTCATTAACAATTGTTTCACCAATATAACTATGTTTTATGTTATTGCCTAAGCCGCGCCCAACATTGGTAATTAAACTATTTTTCTGAGATTTTGGAAATAATATAGGCACAATTTTATTGTTTATTTTAATTTGGTTATTATCGTAATCTATAACGGCTTTATATGTACGTAACATGTCGTTTCCTATAATTCCATCGTAATCGTCGTGAAATTTTGTAATGGTACGGCGGTGGTGGAACTTCCGCTTCCGTTTCCCTGAGCCTTAACGGGTGGAACGTGCTGGCAGGGGACCTAGCTCGCCGGAGGAGTGGGATCTTGTTAAGACCCAGAGAACCCGCACTACAGATTTCACGTGCGATTTACAAAAAAAAACTCTCAAAACATTCTATGGTCGCTAGTGCATGGATGGCCTTACTCGGGGATTGGGGACGAGGTGTTATGCCCCTTTTTCCCTCCCTACCATGTTACCTCTACTCCATCTGAATTGGAGGTAACCAACATAAATAAAAAGAATTGGTTGGGTTTTGGTTTTCTTTTTTTTTCCTTTTCTTTGTATGTTTAACGTTTTCAAATCACAGTTTATAATTTTTTAAAACATTCTCTTCAACTCAGTACCTTTATTCACATTTAAAATTTTTAAAACCTTTTTAGTTTGCAAAACTGTACTAATTTCCTTTTTTTTTTAAGTACACAATTTATTTTAAATTGTTCCGTGTCACTTTTAAACGTACATATATATCAATCGCCCAAACTTAAATTATTTTAAGTTTTTAATTTATTAAAATTTTAAATTTTCAGCACTCTACTTAAGTCTTTTTTTTTTTGTTTTAAATTTCTTTATTAATTGTGTGGTTTTAAATTTCTTTATTAATTGTGTTAATCTGTTAACTTTTCGTTTATAATTTGCTAATTATTTGTTTCTATCTTATTTCACTTTCTTAAATTCCTTTAAATTACATTTTAACCTTCTTAGACTTTTATCAATTTAATATATTTTTTTTTTAACTTAACATAAGTCTTTTTTAAATTTCTTAATTTCTTAACTTGTACACTAATTTTAAACTTCACTTAACTCTACATTTTAATTCTTAAGAGGTTTATCCTCAACCTTTTGTTTCAAATTCCAAAATTCAACTCCTTCACTATCAAAACTTGAATTCCTTTATTGATTTTTCGTCATCTTTCAATAACCCAATTATTCCCTCCGTCAAATTTTTTTTGCACACAAAAAAATCAAACAACAAACCAGTTTGTTGCTTGCAAAAAAATTTCGCAATCATTCATACGTGTAACCAACACTCATACATTCATTAAATTCCCTATGTAAAAAAAGCTTTATACATGAATGAAATTATGCTGACGGAGAAATATTAACACCAACTCAAGTGTTTAAAAATATAATTTTTTTTGCAACAAACAAAAATTGGCCAACGGTATTACCATATAAGGTGTTGTTTACATGGTATAGTTTTTTCTTTTGTGTGATATACACTCAATAGCAAAAATTTTCGTACGGCCGTCACAATTTACATTCTATTAATGTCATTTTCTCATTCATATCACCTAATTCAGAAAACATTGGTATTCGGTAGATTGTGTTAGATAATATCTCACCTTGTAGGGTGTTCAATTTTGATGTTGCTGAATTAATTCTCCATTTAGGATGACATAAACCTGGATTTACAATTGAGTGAGTGGCTCTAGTATCCACTATAAATTTAAGTTTGTTTTTTAATACTATGTATGGTAGTTCACCGGAGAGGTCGGAAAACGAAAATTTTGTGCCATGACATTTTCAGTTTGATGACTTGAATTTTGAACCTGATTGGGATTGTTCACATGATTGGTACGACGTTGATTTTCTGGTGGGTTTAATAAAGAGTTTTGAGTGATAGCATTGTTCAAGTTAGATTGTGACACATTCTGTGCGACTGGCATGCTTTCGAAATTAACTGGAATATTGTAGTTTTGAAACATATTAATATCCATTGGCTCTGGGATTGGTTGTTTGGAACAAAAATTTTTACTGAAATTTGGATAATTATAGTTAAAATTTCCACCGTTGTTTCGATTATAATCTTGGTTATTACAGCTATTAATGAAATGGTTATTATTCCGTTGGTATTCATTGTTATTACGGAATCTATTAGAATCGTATTGATTACTTTCATTAAGTGAATTACTGTTATAACTAGTACCTTTCCCGTTTGAATTAAACCGTGGGTTACTGTTTCTGTTGTCTCGAAGTTGATGATAATTGCGGTTATTATTGTTTGTATTGGGTCGACTCATATTTCTATTTTCAAAGTTACTCTTCTTATCGTTTCTTCCGTATTCAGCGTATCGCGATGCAAAAAGATATTCATTGCTTCTTCAAGAGTGTCTGATTCTTACATGCCAGTATGGTCTTCATTGGTTTAGGTATTTTTTCTTTAAAAATATTGAGAGAAGTTCTCATATTGTTCCTAGCGATTTGCTCACTATTTACATTTGTCCCCAAATCTGATACTGTCTTGTTATTTAAACTTCGGTGTTTGTCTTTGATATTGTAAAAATCAATCGCATTTGATCTAAAAATTATAGATCGAAGTTTGTCGTAAAGCTGTTCTACACTTTGGCTTTCCCCAAAATAATTTATCAAAACTGTCTTAATTTCTGACCACGTTTGCGCTTGAAAATTTATTTCGATAGCTTCCCTGGCCTTACCCTTAAATCTACTTTTGATCAAATCAATAAATAATTGTTGGGAAAGTTCGTCGTATTGTATAAGAAGGGGATTTATTCTATCAGCAAGTGAAATAAAGGTATATAGGTATGTTTTTTCACCTGATTCCGGCAACCGTTCCAAAAAGTGAAGAGGACTTAGAATATACTACTATTACTATTACTATACTATTTTACTAAATAAAATCAAGATTCTCGATGACCGAATTGAAAAAGAACACAAATTAATTGTTATATATGTGTCGTTATATTAAAAGATAGAAAGAAATCTTAACGTAGGGGAAAAATGTATGCAGATACATATAAAAAATATTTTCAACCAATTTACTAGTAATGATTGTTATATTGTTATATAAAAAAAAATATTACATATACACAGTATGTAGAAAAAATAAGTTTCCAATGTCATATATTTAAATTGGTGAACTGTGAGCTTCCTAAAGCTTATGAATTGATACATACCATTCTCATTTTAAAAACTACTCATACTATTGTTCCTATTGGAGAAGTTTGAAAGGTTTTGCTCTTCAATAGAAATAAAGGTAATACCAGTTTCACAGAAAGAAATAATTTGTACATTGAAAAAGTAAGTTTCCAAAAGCAATCAAGTAGAGAAACATTGCACACTAACATAAAATCTTGATATTTTAACTATTTTTTATAAATTTAGTTAATTTTGCATACAAATAAATACGTTAAAGATAAATTTTTCTACCATTTTATTAATTTTGATTACTTTTTTCATAATATTGAAATTAACCCTTTAATTTAATAGAAAATAATTTAATTTTGCAAAAAAATGGGTAAATTCAAACAATTGACAACTGAGGAACGAAAAGTAATTATTAGTCTTTATAAAGATGGCCACAACCTTCGATATATTGGACAAAAATTTTGCAAATCGCATACAGCAGTTCGTAAAGTAATTGTGGCCTTCGAGAATAAACACAGAGTTTGTGCTAAAAACAGACCAGGGCGTCCTAAAATAACATCCCAAAGAGTTGACAGAAGAATCCTTGACACATCAGAGGCTAACCCATTAAAATCTGTACCAAAAATTCGTTCTCAGTTGCTTAACGAAGGAAGAATTGCCCCGTCAGTATTCACCATTCGTAACAGGCTAAGAGAATACGGCAAACATGGGCGCGTAGCTCGTAAAATTGCCTACATTAGCAAAGTAAATAAGACCAAAAGAATGCTGTTTTATGAGGAACACGTTTTAAAGCCCAAAGAATTTTGGCACAACATTTTATGGACTGACGAATCAATGATAAGACTGAAATACTCTCATGGTATGATACACGTTTGGCGTTAGGCAGGTGACGAACTATCATTAAAGTGTACCGTTCCAACTGTAAAAGCGGTAGAGAGAGGTTTGATGGTGTGGGGCTGCCTTTCTGCCAAAGGTACTGGTGAAATCATCGTATTAGAAGGAAAAGTAAATGCTGCTGTGTATATGAGAATTCTGGAGGAAACAGCTATACCTGAGGGGAATCGCTTAATATGTGAACATTTCATATTCCAGCAGGATAATGCGCCTATACATATAGCGAAAAGGGTAGTGGAATACCTTGCTGATAGAAATGTTCCTATTTTAAGGTGGCCACCCCAAAGTCCAGACCTTTCTCCCATCGAGAACGCTTGGTCTATACTTAAAATTCGGATTGCTGAGGCGGCCCCTCGAAACCTTAGCCAACTTAAAGATTGCATTGTTTCGAACTGGAAAATTATTAGTCCAGCAGAGTGCCTAAAGTAAGTAGAAGCTATGCAAGTCCGCCTTGCTAAAATGTCTCTCCGAAATGGAGGTCACTGCGGTTACTAAGCGAGATGGAAACAAATTTTTTCTACTATTTTCTTTGAATTCTTTTAAGTTTTTTTTATCTGGCTACAATGAATTTATAATTTTTTTTAATATTTTTTATTTGTTACTACTGATTAAGTTAAAAACGTACAGTAAAGACAAAGAATATTAAAAAATACTACACCAAAAAAGTTTCAAACGTTTTATTCTATAACTATTCTGTGGAAACTTATTTTTTCCACATACTGTATGTACGTAAATACTTATAGTTTAATGCAGCTTTCACCTTTTATGATGATATTGTGCCTTCAACGATAGCGTTTGTTTATTATTAGGGTGTCGAAAGTTTCTTTTCACTTGCTATATTTTTATTTTATTATTAAAGTCTTTCAAAACTTCTATGCGTTTTTTATAACAAATTTTCGTTCCTTTTTTTCTTAAATTCTTTTCAGGAATGTCTTTATACCCTATACCACTATGTGGTTTGGGTATAATGACTTTGTGCTGCTGTTTGTAACAACCAAAAATATTTGACCCACACCCATCTTTAATTATACCGATCGAATCAGAATCACTACCTGATTCGATTTAACGATGTCCGTCCGTCTGTGTGTCCATGTAAAGTTTGTAATCAAACTGCGGTCGCAAATATGAATATATTTTGACGAAATTTGGTATTTGATCTTTTATCGGCCATGGGATGAGCTCTATTGAAATTGGTGAGAATCGGTCTATGTTCAGACCTAGCCCGCATACAAATGACCCCTATGAAATCAACATATATTGCCATAGTATCCAAATTATCATACAAATCTTAGTCAAATTGGGTTTGTATGTATATATTACATCCGTTAATCAGTAGTCCAAAAATGATCCCTATTGGACAACTCTTAGTCATAGGCCCCATATAGAGCTGCTTCCCGATCTTCACTTAAATCTATCAAAAAACAAAAATATTTCACTGATTCTTCTCAAATTTTGTTTGTATATATTTTTGCAAAATACAAGAGACTTTACCAAACATGGTCAGGATCGGTCCATTTTTGGGCCTAGTCCCCATATAGATATAGCATCCGATATGAACTTTTTCATATCTGCAGCCGAAAAAATTAATAAAAAACCCACTCAAATTTGGTTTATGCTTACTTCTATATCCAGTTCGTTGGGCCTGAGAGATAGGGTATCTAAACGCATGGTATAGGGTATCGTATAGTCGGTCTAGACCGACTATAATTTTCTTACTTGTTTTTTATTCGGGAACGTTTTCTTTATTTTTATTTCATACTACTTATATAGTTTCGGTTAGTTTGCTTCCAAAATAGGGGTTTTCTTTTTGTAAAAGCACTTTTTGTAAATTTTAATATTGTCATTAGAGTTTTAATTTTAATTATTAATATTATTATATTTTTTTTGTATAATAATATAAGTGTCTTTATATAATTGTTCAAATTTTTATGTTTTATTTTAAATTTGTAACGCAAAATTAATTTTTTTTCGCTTTCTTGTTTTGAATTGGTTTTTAAAAAATGTTTTTATTTTTTTAAAAGTTAAATTTTCAACATTGTTGTTTGAAAAATAATGTTCATAAAGGTATACCCTTTTAGACATTGAATTGTCAAGTATGCTTATTATATATAAAACTCACAAGGATACCGGGTATCCTACCGACTGCGCCAATTTTGTCGTAGGTTTCTTATTCGAAATAAATACGACGTTGATTATTTATTTAAAATATATTTTATTTATTTTATATTTAAAATAATAATTTTCTTTATTATTTTCTTTATTAAGTTTATAAGTATAAACGGATAACGTTTTACTTAAATATTAATTTAAATATTCACGCTATGGCTTCCGAAATCAGACTCTGGCGTCACACAGTGGTTCAAAACCAAAAAAAGTGGTAATAAGTCTGGAACTTCTAAACTATTGGTTGGATTGGAATAGTATATTCTAGGCGATTGTAGTCAAGGATATAGGCTTTCAAAATATTTATTTTTGAGATACCCTGTTGTAACACAGGGTGAGCTACAGGGTGCCAAATTCGACCACCTCGAGGTGGAAAATGCTTTCAAAGCTTGTAACTTTTATAAATATGAAGTGATTTTTACGCTTTTAATATTTTTCCAATAACCATTAAATTGTTTACAACAAACATGCCTACACTACCTAGTTATCGCTTATGGTTTAAAAAATATTTGGCTTTAAAAATCAACACTTGAACTTTTCACCAAATTCTTTCTTGGTTTTTCGCAAATAACATTTTTATTAAAATAGATAAAAAAAAAAATCTAAAAATACGTGGCGATAGCCAGTACTTTTTAAAAAAATACGTTGAAGTATTTTTTGAATTCTTTCAAACCGTTTAGTGAGCACAAAATCTTAAAGTTGACTTTTTGAATCAGGTTTTAAAAATTGCAAATTTTTGCCAAAAAATACCCTTCATTCTTTCACTTTTTTCTCACAACCTTGGTAAAACATGTATATATTTTTCTACATATTTTAAAAGAATATGCTTCAAGAATGGTTCTAAGCGAAATTCTTAATATTTTTGGACATGCACCCTACGTCCAGCATTGGACGAAATTGGGCAATTTAAAAAAAAAACTAAGTTTTAAAAGTTAATACAAAAATATCCGCTCGATTTCTTCAAATATTTCACCGCAGTATTAAAGCTCCAAATATTTTTATTTATTTGCCGCAATAAAATTCACCGCCGTTACATAAACGTGGTCATGAGGGCTTAAATGGTGAAAAAAGTCAAATTTTCATACGAATTTTTTTTGTTAACATAAAAAACATATTAAGATTAGTTATTTATATATTTTGTTTAGAACGGCATTTAAATTATCTAAAACACTTCAAAAAATCATTTTGATAACGTTAATAGTTTTTGAGATATTTATATTCAAATTTCAGAAAAAAATATAGAAAAACTATGGTTTTTCGTTTTTTTTTGGTTTTTTGGTAAAGTGTTCCCAACATTTTTGAATTTTACTTATTATTATATATATTGTTAAGGAAGACATATTTATCTATTCAACGATATATAACATGTCTATCAAATATATTGCAACATGCTGAAATAATGACCCCAAACCACACTCCACAGGCAAAAATTTAGCTATTTCTCTATTTGTTCATATAAATGGTCATTTACATAGTGAATGACATATTTTTTTATTGTTTTTGGTAAAGGGTTGCATACGTTTTTATTACTTCAAATAACTTTATATATCTTTTCAAAGAAGGTATAATTATAAGTTAATGGTGTATGAAATATTTACCTAATGAGTTTCAACTGATCATAAAATTGCCCGAAACTCTGATACCTATTGCAAAATATCTGTAATTCACAATACCTTTTTATTAAAAAAAAACAGGTAAAAGCCAAATCCTTAGATTCACTAAAACAAAATGTAAGTATAGGTTAAAGTACCTGCTCGATATATTACCTTTCAAAAAGTATTTTCAGTATATAACCATGAGTTTCTTGTTTATTAAGATCACTTACGTATAATCTAACATGGAGGTTACATTAAAGTATTATTCACTTTGCAAAGTTATTTGGGAAAATCCTTCCGATTCTACTATTCATCCATCACGTTCGGAAAAAGTCTCGAAATTATTTTATACATTTAACAACACTTACGGTTTAAATGTGAGATCTGAAGATGTTGAAAATTTTTACAAAGCTTAGAGAGCCAATCGGGTTTATCAAAATCAAAGTTTATGACTAAAAATGAAGAATGGTTGCAAACGGGACTCACAGTACAAATTGAGAAAAAGGCAGTTGGTCGACCTAAAAAGGACTACGAAAATATTCAATCAAGGACAAAAAAGAAAAAACAAGAAGAAATCATCGCCTAATGAAATTAAGGATTCTTTTAAATCAGCTTTGACGCACGCAACCAAAGGAAGCTGCTAAAATTGTAGATGTGTTACCAACTGCATCTCCTAAGCGGTTGAAGCGTATGGTGCAAAGTATTTCAACTCCAAAATCGTCAACATCATTTACAGAAGAGGATGCGTTAGCTCTTATTTTAAATTTGGGATTGACAAGAAATAAATACGGTATTTTGAGAAAAGCTCTCAAAGAAAAAAGGATTTGATATTTTTCCTAAAAGCAGAGCCATAAAGGAAACAAAAAATAAAATTCTACCATCTAATGTGAAATCCAATACTGAAAGTGCAAATGTTGGATTAGCGGAACTGCTTGAAAACACTGCATCTAGAATAATATCCACATTTAGCAAAGAAAAAATAGAAATATGCAACAATTCAGAAATTACGTTAATATGTAAATGGTGATGCGATGGAATATCTGGATTTTCTGAGTATAGACAACCAAGTGGAAGCAATTCAGAAATAGATTTTTCAACAATTTTTATGACATCATTAGTACCATTAAAAATGAGGCTATATAATGAGACAAGTTCTTCTTCTAGTGAGAGAGAATATCAGGACATATGGAGTAATTTAACACCCGGATCTAAGTTCCTATGTCGCCCAATCCGATTTGAGTACACAAAGGAAGACAAAATTACAACACAAAACTTAGTGAGTTCAATAAATCAGGAAATTTCGAGATTGTCTCCAGTTTTTGTGGAAATATCTGGAAGTGTCATTAAAGTGTTATTTCAACCACTTTTTACAATGATGGGAAAGTAGCCAATGCCGTTACAGATATAACATCTACTTGGAAATGTAATATATGTGGAAAGAAAAGTTCAGAATTTCATAACAGTTGTGATGAAATTCCTATTAATGAAAATGCTTTAAAATTTGGAATATCACCACTTCATGCAAGAATACGATTTGTGGAATATTGCTTGCATCTCGCATATGAGCTAAAATACCGGCAAATTCCAGGACAAGAAAATATACCAGTTAAAAATAATACTGATCTACACGCCATACGAAAAACTGAGAAGAAAAGAATTCAGGATGAATTTAAAATGCAACTTGGTCTAATTATCGATAAGCCTCTTTGTGGCTATGGAAGTTCAAATGATGGTAATACAGCAAGACGTTTCTTTGAAGATCCCGAAACTACTTCTTTGATTACTGGCATTGACACGGCTTTAATCGCACGGTTTAAAGTAATATTAGCTGTCATTAATAGTAAACAACAAATTAATGAGGAGAAATTGAAAATATATGCTAGTGGAACTAAGGAATTAATAATGAACTTATATCCTTGGAGGCCAATGACACCAACTGTACACAAAGTATTAGCTCATGGGAAAGAAATAATACAAAATAGAATCCTGCCCTTGGGAGAACTGACTGAAGAAGCACAAGAAGCTAGAAACAGAGATGTCAAACACTTTAGACTTTTTAATACAAGAAAATGTAGCAAAGAAGCCCAAAATTCCGATTTAATGGAATATTTATTGATATCATCAGATCCAGTAATATACTCCATAAGAACAAAATGGTTACCAAAAATAAGTCTTGAAATAGAAAATGATGATTCCGAAGCTATGGATATAAAACATCTTTTAACTTTTGATATTTCTGATTGTTTTGTAGAAAATAACTAGTAAAAAAGCAGACAATTGTTATGTACTTTTAAGCCTATTATAAAACAAATAAAAAAATACTCATTAAAAAAAATTTAGTTATATTTGTTATTTAATAATGAAAATATCTTAGGCATTGGATTTTTACCTGTTTTTTTTTGTATAAAATCAGCATCAGAGTTTCGGGCAATTTTATGATCAGTTGAAACTCATTAGGTAAATATTTCATACACCATTAACTTATAATTATACCTTCTTTGAAAAGATATATAAAATTATTTGAAGTAATAAAAACGTATGCAACCCTTTACCAAAAAACCATAAAAAAATATGTCATTCACTACATAGTGACCATTTATATGAACAAATAGAGAAATAGCTAAATTTTTGCCTGTGGAGTGTGGTTTGGGGTCATTATTTCAGCATGTTGCAATATATTTGATAGACATGTTATATATCGTTGAATAGATAAATATGTCTTCTTTAACAATATATATAATAATAAGTAAAATAAAACGAAAAACCATAGTTTTTCTATATTTTTTTCTGAAATTTGAAAATAAATATCTCAAAAACTATTAACGTTATCAAAATGATTTTTTGAAGTGTTTTAGATAATTTAAATGCCGTTCTAAACAAAATATAAAAATAACTAATCTTAATATGTTTTTTATGTTAACAAAAAAAAATTCGTATGAAAATTTGACTTTTTTCACCATTTAAGCCCTCATGACCACGTTTATGTAACGGCGGTGAATTTTATTGCGGCAAATAAATAAAAATATTTGGAGCTTTAATACTGCGGTGAAATATTTGAAGAAATCGAGCGGATATTTTTGTATTAACTTTTAAAACTTAGTTTTTTTTTAAATTGCCCAATTTCGTCCAATGCTGGACGTAGGGTGCATGTCCAAAAATATTAAGAATTTCGCTTAGAACCATTCTTGAAGCATATTCTTTTAAAATATGTAGAAAAATATATACATGTTTTACCAAGGTTGTGAGAAAAAAGTGAAAGAATGAAGGGTATTTTTTGGCAAAAATTTGCAATTTTTAAAACCTGATTCAAAAAGTCAACTTTAAGATTTTGTGCTCACTAAACGGTTTGAAATAATTCAAAAAATACGTCAACGTATTTTTTTAAAAAGTACTGGCTATCGCCACATATTTTTAGATTTTTTTTTAATCTATTTTAATAAAAATGTTATTTGCGAAAAACCAAGAAAGAATTTGGTGAAAAGTTCAAATGTTGATTTTTAAAGCCAAATATTTTTTAAACCATAAGCGATAACTAGGTAGTATAAGCATGTTTTTTGTAAACAATTTAATGGTTATTGGAAATATTTTAAAAATTTTTAATACATATTGTTCCTTTTTTTTATAATATATCTAGCATACATACGAAACAAATTAAGTTGTTTGTTCCTTGGAAAGAAACACAAAAAGTATGTCGCCATTCGGTTCAAAAAATTGTTTCTTTCTTTTAATGTGTTTATTTTTGCAGAATTTTAAATTTACAAATAGTTATCCTAAATCCGTTCTTTACAACTTTAGAAATACTTGGCATATAAGTATATGTATATTAACAATATTTATATATTTCTTTTTTTATATATAAAATATATGCTATTTGTTTATGAATGCTTCTTATATAAATATATTGTTATATATACAAATTTAGAATAATTTTAAAATGAGTTTGAATAAGAAGGTATTAATTAATTTATTTATTACACTTTTTTTAATTTAATTCATGATTTGCCCTCATAAAAGTAAGTATTTTTTCGTTAAATTATTGAAACTGATTTTCGTGAAATTGATTTTCTTAATTATATTGAAAATTTTTTATTTAAGCTAATGCATTTTTTCATTGCCTTAACGAACTTTATTTTTATAAAATTAATATTTTTCATTAAATTAATCTATACGTATACATATATTTTCATTTAATATTTTTTCGTTAAATTATTGAAATTGATTTTCGTGAAATTGATTTTCTTCATTATAGTGAAGATTTTTTTCTTTTAAACTAATGAATTTTTCCATTGCCTTAACGAACTTAATTTTTATAAAATGATTATTTTTCATTAAATAAATCTGTACATATACATACATATTTTTTTATTTAATTCATGATTTTCCCTCATGAAATTAAATATTTTTTTGTTTCATTAAATTATTTTTTTTTTTTAATTCATGAGCTCTTTTAAAACAATTTATTTTTATTTACTAAATTAAAACAAATTTTGTATTAAATTATTATAACTTTCGTTTATCTAATTTTTCCCTTTAAAGTTAGAAACTTTTTTCATTTATTTAAGTATTTTTTTCATTAAATTATAAATTTTTCCCATCAAATTAATTAAATTAATTTTCGTGAAATTATGGAATAAATTACCTTACCTTAATGATTTTGTTTTCATAATTTTTTTATTTAATTCGTGATTTTTCCCTCATGAAATAAAGTGTTTTTTGGTTAAATTATTGAAATTGATTTTCGTAATATTAATAAAGTCATTATTACATTATTTTTATTAGGTAATTAATTTTTTTTTTTCATTACATTGAGAATTTTTTCTTTCGTATTTAATTTATTATTTTCCCTCATAAAATTAAGTATTATCATTGTCAAATTATTGAAATTAATTTTCGTGGAATTAATTTTATTCGTTACATTAAAAATTTTTTTTCTTTTAAGCTAATAAATTTGTAATAAAACAGATTTTTTTTTGTCATAAATATTTTCATTCCCCTTTTTCTGTTTCCTTTTTTTGTTCTTTTATATTTGTAAATCCGATTTTTAAACTTGATTCTCTGTTTGATTCCATTTTTAAAAATAAGTTGGAATTTGTTTTATAAAAGAAATCGCTACATTGGTTCAAACTATATATCAAATTAATTTTCTCTTCGCCATTTAAGTGGTCCATTTTAATTTTGTTTATTAAAGAACCCTCACTGTTATTTTCTTGAAGTTAATTGTCGTCAACGAAGTAGTAATTATCGGAGGTAACCGGCCACGAATTATTTTCGTTAAGATACATTACGTTTGGGAATTTAGCAACTGTTTCTAATTCAATTTTAAATTTATGTGGATTGTAAATACCTTCATTAACAATTGTTTCACCAATATAACTATGTTTTATGTTATTGCCTAAGCCGCGCCCAACATTGGTAATTAAACTATTTTTCTGAGATTTTGGAAATAATATAGGCACAATTTTATTGTTTATTTTAATTTGGTTATTATCGTAATCTATAACGGCTTTATATGTACGTAACATGTCGTTTCCTATAATTCCATCGTAATCGTCGTGAAATTTTGTAATGGTACGGCGGTGGTGGAACTTCCGCTTCCGTTTCCCTGAGCCTTAACGGGTGGAACGTGCTGGCAGGGGACCTAGCTCGCCGGAGGAGTGGGATCTTGTTAAGACCCAGGGAACCGGCACTACAGATTTCACGTGCGATTTACAAAAAAAAAAATGTCAAAACATTCTATGGTCGCTAGTGCATGGATGGCCATACTTACTCGGGGATTGGGGACGAGGTGTTATGCCCCTTTTGCCCTCCCTACCATGTTACCTCTACTCCATCTAAATTGGAGGTAACCAACATAAATAAAAAGAATTGGTTGGGTTTTGGTTTTCTTTTTTTTTTCCTTTTCTTTGTATGTTTAACGTTTTCAAATCACAGTTTATAATTTTTTAACACATTCTCTTCAACTCAGTACCTTTATTCACATTTAAAATTTTTAAAACCATTTTAGTTTGCAAAACTGTACTAATTTCCTTTTTTTTTTAAGTACACAATTTATTTTAAATTGTTCCGTGTCACTTTTAAACGTACATATATATCAATCGCCCAAACTTAAATTATTTTAAGTTTTTAATTTATTAAAATTTTAAATTTTCAACACTCTTCTTAAGTCTTTTTTTTTTTTGTTTTAAATTTCTTTATTAATTGTGTGGTTTTAAATTTCTTTATTAATTGTGTTAATCTGTTAACTTTTCGTTTATAATTTGCTAATGTTTTGTTTCTATCTTATTTCACTTTCTTAAATTCCTTTAAATTACATTTTAACTTTCTTAGACTTTTATCAATTTAATATATTTTTTTTTTTTTAACTTAACATAAGTCTTTTTTAAATTTCTTAATTTCTTAACTTGTACACTAATTTTAAACTTCACTTAACTCTACATTTTAATTCTTAAGAAGTTTATCCTCAACCTTTTGTTTCAAATTCCAAAATTCAACTCCTTCACTATCAAAACTTGAATTCCTTTATTGATTTTTCGTCATCTTTCAATAACCCAATTATTCTCTCCGTCAAATTTTTTTTGCACACAAAAAAATCAAACAACAAACCAGTTTGTTGTTTGCAAAAAAATTTCGCAATCATTCATACGTGTAACCAACACTCATACATTCATTAAATTCCCTATGTAAAAAAAATACTACATCTAACGAAGAGGGGAACAAGGTAAGCCAATGTTAATGGCTGACAACATGGGTGGGAATGAGAGCGAGTTAAAGCTTTATACATGAATGAAATTATGCTGACGGAGAAATATTAACACCAACTCAAGTGTTTAAAAATATAATTTTTTTTTGCAACAAACAAAAATTGGCCAACGGTATTACCATATAAGGTGTTGTTTACATGGTATAGTTTTTTCTTTTGTGTGATATACACTCAATAGCAAAAATTTTCGTACGGCCGTCACAATTTACATTCTATTAATGTCATTTTCTCATTCATATCACCTCATTCAGAAAACATTGGTATTCGGTAGATTGTGTTAGATAATATCTCACCTTGTAGGGTGTTCAATTTTGATGTTGCTGAATTAATTCTCCATTTAGGATGACATAAACCTGGATTTACAATTGAGTGAGTGGCTCTAGTATCCACTATAAATTTAAGTTTGTTTTTTAATACTATATATGGTAGTTCACCGGAGAGGTCGGAAAACGAAAATTTTGTGCCATGACATTTTCAGTTTGATGACTTGAATTTTGAACCTGATTGGGATTGTTCACATGATTGGTACGATGTTGATTTTCTGGTGGGTTTAATAAAGAGTTTTGAGTGATAGCATTGTTCAAGTTAGATTGTGACACATTCTGTGCGACTGGCATGCTTTCGAAATTAACTGGAATATTGTAGTTTTGAAACATATTAATATCCATTGGCTCTGGGATTGGTTGTTTGGAACAAAAATTTTTACTGAAATTTGGATAATTATAGTTAAAATTTCCACCGTTGTTTCGATTATAATCTTGGTTATTACAGCTATTAATGAAATGGTTATTATTCCATTGGTATTCATTGTTATTATGGAATCTATTAAAATCGTATTGATTACTTTCATTAAGTGAATTACTGTTATAACTAGTACCTTTCCCGTTTGAATTAAACCGTGGGTTACTGTTTCTGTTGTCTCGAAGTTGATGATAATTGCGGTTATTATTGTTTGTATTGGGTCGACTCATATTTCTATTTTCAAAGTTACTCTTCTTATCGTTTCTTCCGTATTCAGCGTATCCCGATGCAAAAAGGATATTCATTGCTTCTTCAAGAGTGTCTGATTCTTACATGCCAGTATGGTCTTCATTGGTTTAGGTATTTTTTCTTTAAAAATATTGAGAGAAGTTCTCATATTGTTCCTAGCGATTTGCTCACTATTTACATTTGTCCCGAAATCTGATACTGTCTTGTTATTTAAACTTCGGTGTTTGTCTTTAATATTATTGTAAAAATCAATTCTCCAAAATAATTTATCAAAACTGTCTTAATTTCTGACCACGTTTGCGCTTGAAAATTTATTTCGATAGCTTCCCTGGCCTTACCCTTAAATCTACTTTTGATCAAATCAATAAATAATTGTTGGGAAAGTTCGTCGTATTGTATAAGAAGGAGATTTATTCTATCAGCAAGTGAAATAAAGGTATATAGGTATGTTTTTTCACCTGATTCCGGCAACCGTTCCAAAAAGTGAAGAGGACTTAGAATATACTACTATTACTATTACTATACTATTTTACTAAATAAAATCAAGATTCTCGATGACCGAATTGAAAAAGAACACAAATTAATTGTTATATATGTGTCGTTATATTAAAAGATAGAAAGAAATCTTAACGTAGGGGAAAAATGTATGCAGATATATATATAAAAAATATTTTCAACCAATTTACTAGTAATAATTGTTATATTGTTATATAAAAAAAAAAAAATATTACATATACACATTATGTAGAAAAAATAAGTTTCCAATGTCATATATTTAAATTGGTGAACTGTGAGCTTCCTAAAGCTTATGAATTGATACATACCATTCTCATTTTAAAAACTACTCATACTATTGTTCCTATTGGAGAAGTTTGAAAGGTTTTGCTATTCAATAGAAATAAAGGTAATACCAGTTTCACAGAAAGAAATAATTTGTACATTGAAAAAGTAAGTTTCCAAAAGCAATCAAGTAGTGAAACATTGCACACTAACATAAAATCTTGATATTTTAACTATTTTTAATAAATTTAGTTAATTTTGCATACAAATAAATACGTTAAAGATAAATTTTTCTACCATTTTATTAATTTTTATTACTTTTTTCATAATATTGAAATTAACCCTTTAATTTAATAGAAAATAATTTAATTTTGCAAAAAAAAAATGGGTAAATTCAAACAATTGACAACTGAGGAACGAAAAGTAATTATTAGTCTTTATAAAGATGGCCACAACCTTCGATATATTGGACAAAAATTTTGCAAATCGCATACAGCAGTTCGTAAAGTAATTGTGGCCTTCGAGAATAAACACAGAGTTTGTGCTAAAAACAGACCAGGGCGTCCTAAAATAACATCCCAAAGAGTTGACAGAAGAATCCTTGACACATCAGAGGCTAACCCATTAAAATCTGTACCAAAAATTCGTTCTCAGTTGCTTAACGAAGGAAGAATTGCCCCGTCAGTATTCACCATTCGTAACAGGCTAAGAGAATACGGCAAACATGGGCGCGTAGCTCGTAAAATTGCCTACATTAGCAAAGTAAATAAGACCAAAAGAATGCTGTTTTATGAGGAACACGTTTTAAAGCCCAAAGAATTTTGGCACAACATTTTATGGACTGACGAATCAATGATAAGACTGAAATACTCTCATGGTATGATACACGTTTGGCGTTAGGCAGGTGACGAACTATCATTAAAGTGTACCGTTCCAACTGTAAAAGCGGTAGAGAGAGGTTTGATGGTGTGGGGCTACCTTTCTGCCAAAGGTACTGGTGAAATCATCGTATTAGAAGGAAAAGTAAATGCTGCTGTGTATATGAGAATTCTGGAGGAAACAGCTATACCTGAGGGGAATCGCTTAATATGTGAACATTTCATATTCCAGCAGGATAATGCGCCTATACATATAGCGAAAAGGGTAGTGGAATACCTTGCTGATAGAAATGTTCCTATTTTAAGGTGGCCACCCCAAAGTCCAGACCTTTCTCCCATCGAGAACGCTTGGTCTATACTTAAAATTCGGATTGCTGAGGCGGCCCCTCGAAACCTTAGCCAACTTAAAGATTGCATTGTTTCGAACTGGAAAAATATTAGTCCAGCAGAGTGCCTAAAGTTAGTAGAAGCTATGCAAGTCCGCCTTGCTAAAATGTCTCTCCGAAATGGAGGTCACTGCGGTTACTAAGCGAGATGGAAACAAATTTTTTCTACTATTTTCTTTGAATTCTTTTAAGTTTTTTTATCTGGCTACAATGAATATATAATTTTTTTTAATATGTTTTATTTGTTACTACTGATGAAGTTAAAAACGTACATTAAAGACAAAGAATATTAAAAAATACTACACAAAAAAAGTTTCAAACGTTTTATTCTATAACTATTCTTTGGAAACTTATTTTTTCCACATACTGTATGTACGTAAATACTTATAGTTTAATGCAGCTTTCACCTTTTATGATGATATTGTGCCTTCAACGATAGCGTTTGTTTATTATTAGGGTGTCGAAAGTTTCTTTTCACTTGCTATATTTTTATTTTAGTATTAAAGTCTTTCAAAACTTCTATGCGTTTTTTATAACAAATTTTCGTTCCTTTTTTTTCTTAAATTCTTTTCAGGAATGTCTTTATACCCTATACCACTATGTGGTTTGGGTATAATGACTTTGTGCTGCTGTTTGTAACAACCAAAAATATTTGACCTACACCCATCTTTAATTATACCGATCGAATCAGAATCACTACCTGATTCGATTTAACGATGTCCGTCCGTCTGTGTGTCCATGTAAAGTTTGTAATCAAACTGCGGTCGCAAATATGAATATATTTTGACGAAATTTGGTATTTGATCTTTTATCGGCCATGGGATGAGCGCTATTGAAATTGGTGAGAATCGGTCTATGTTCAGACCTAGCCCCGATACAAATGACCCCTATGAAATCAACATATATTGCCATAATATCCAAATTATCATACAAATCTTAGTCAAATTGGGTTTGTATGTATATATTACATCCATTAATCAGTAGTCCAAAAATGATCCCTATTGGACAACTCTTAGTCATAGGCCCCATATAGAGCTGCTTCCCGATCTTCACTTAAATCTATCAAAAAACAAAAATATTTCACTGATTCTTCTCAAATTTTGTTTGTATATATTTTTTGCAAAATACAAGAGACTTTACCAAACATGGTCAGGATCGGTCCATTTTTGGGCCTAGTCCCCATATAGATATAGCATCCGATATGAACTTTTTCATATCTGCAGCCGAAAAAATTAATAAAAAACCCACTCAAATTTGGTTTATGCTTACTTCTATATCCAGTTCGTTGGGCCTGAGAGATAGGGTCTCTAAACGCATGGTATAGGGTATCGTATAGTCGGTCTAGACCGACTATAATTTTCTTACTTGTTTTTTATTCGGGAACGTTTTCTTTATTTTTATTTCATACTACTTATATAGTTTCGGTTAGTTTGCTTCCAAAATAGGGGTTTTCTTTTTGTAAAAGCACTTTTTTAATATTGTCATTAGAGTTTTAATTTTAATTATTAATATTATTATATTTTTTTTGTATAATAATTTAAGTGTCTTTATATAATTGTTCAAATTTTTATGTTTTATTTTAACTTTGTAACGCAAAATTAATTTTTTTTCGCTTTCTTGTTTTGAATTGGTTTTTAAAAAATGTTTTTATTTTTTTAAAAGTTACATTTTCAACATTGTTGTTTGAAAAATAATGTTCATAAAGGTATAACCTTTTAGACATTGAATTGTCAAGTATGCTTATTATATATAAAACTCACAAGGATACCGGGTATCCTACCGAATGCGCCAATTTTGTCGTAGGTTTCTTATTCGAAATAAATACGACGTTGATTATTTATTTAAAATATATTTTATTTATTTTATATTTAAAATAATAATTTTCTTTATTATTTTCTTTATTAAGTTTATAAGTATAAACGGATAACGTTTTACTTAAATATTAATTTAAATATTCACGCTATGGCTTCCGAAATCAGACTCTGGCGTCACACAGTGGTTCAAAACCAAAAAAAAGTGGTAATAAGTCTGGAACTTCTAAACTATTGGTTGGATTGGAATAGTATATTCTAGGCGATTGTAGTCAAGGATATGGCTTTCAAAATATTTATTTTTGAGATACCCTGTTGTAACACAGGGTGAGCTACAGGGTGTCAAATTCGACCACCTCGAGGTGAAAAATGCTTTCAAAGCTTGTAACTTTTATAAATATGAAGTGATTTTTACGCTTTTAAAATTTTTCCAATAACCATTAAATTGTTTACAAAAAACATGCCTATACTACCTAGTTATCGCTTATGGTTTAAAAAATATTTGGCTTTAAAAATCAACATTTGAACTTTTCACCAAATTCTTTCTTGGTTTTTCGCAAATAACATTTTTATTAAAAAAAAAATCTAAAAATACGTGGCGATAGCCAGTACTTTTGAAAAAAATACGTTGAAATATTTTTTGAATTATTTCAAACCGTTTAGTGAGCACAAATTCTTAAAGTTGACTTTTTGAATCAGGTTTTAAAAATTGCAAATTTTTGCCAAAATATACCATTCATTCTTTCACTTTTTTCTCACAACCCTGGTAAAACATGTATATATTTTTCTACATATTTTAAAAGAATATGCTTCAAGAATGGTTGTAAGCGAAATTTTTAATATTTTTGGATATGCACCCTAATTGGGCAATTAAAAAAAAAATCTAAGTATTAAAAGTTAATACAAAAATATCCGCTCGATTTCTTCAAATATTTCACCGCAGTATTAAAGCTCCAAATATTTTTATTTATTTGCCGCAATAAAATTCACCGCCATTACTTAAATGGTGAAAAAAGTCAAATTTTCATACGAATTTTTTTTGTTAACATAAAAAACATATTAAGATTAGTTATTTTTATATTTTGTTTAGAACGGCATTTAAATTATCTAAAACACTTCAAAAAATCATTTTGATAACGTTAATAGTTTTTGAGATATTTATATTCAAATTTCAGAAAAAAATATAGAAAAACTATGGTTTTTCGTTTTTTTTTTTGGTTTTTTTGGTAAAGTGTTCCCAACATTTTTGAATTTTACTTATTATTATATATATTGTTAAAGAAGACATATTTATCTATTCAACGATATATAACATGTCTATCAAATATATTGCAACATGCTGAAATAATAACCCCAAACCACACTCCACAGGCAAAAATTTAGCTATTTCTCTATTTGTTCATATAAATGGTCATTTACATAGTGAATGACATATTTATACCCTATACCACTATGTGGTTTGGGTATAATGACTTTGTGCTGCTGTTTGTAACAACCAAAAATATTTGACCTAGACCCATCTTTAATTATACCGATCGACTCAGAATCACTTTCTGAGTTGATTTAACAATGTCCGTCCGTCCGTCTGTGTGTCCATGTAAAGCTTGTAATCAAACTGCAGGTCGCAAATATGAATATATTTTGATGAAATTTGGTACATAAGCTTCTATCGGCCATGGGATGAACGCTATTGAAATTGGTGAGAATCGGTCCATGTTCAGACCTAGCCCCCATACAAATTACCCATATGAAATCGACATAAACTTCCATAAGATCCAAATTGTCATATAGATCTTACTCAAATTGGGTTTGTATGCGTTCATTACATCCACTAATGAGTAGTCCAAAAATGATCCCTTTGACCCCATATAGAGCTGCTTCCCGATCTTCACTTAAATCTATTAATAAACAAAAATTTTGCACTGACTCTTCTCAAATTTTGCTTGTATATATTTTTGCAAAATACAAGAGACTTTTCCAAACATGATCAGGATCGGTCCATTTTTGAACCTAGTCCCTTTATAGATATAGCATCCGATATGAACTTTTTCATATCTGCAGCCAAAAAAATTAATAAAAATCCCACTCAAATTTGGTTTTTGCTTATTTTCAATGTCCAGTTAGTTGGACCTAAGAGATAGGGTTTCTAAACGCATGGTATAGGGTATCGTATAGTCGGTCTAGACCGACTATAATTTTCTTACTTGTTTTTTATTGTTTTTTGGTAAAGGGTTGCATACGTTTTTATTACTTCAAATAACTTTATATATCTTTTCAAAGAAGGTATAATTATAAGTTAATGGTGTATGAAATATTTACCTAATGAGTTTCAACTGATCATAAAATTGCCCGAAACTCTGATACCTATTGCAAAATATCTGTAATTCACAATACCTTTTTATTAAAAAAAAACAGGTAAAAGCCAAATCCATAGATTCACTAAAACAAAATGTAAGTATAGGTTAAAGTACCTGCTCGATATATTACCTTTCAAAAAGTATTTTCAGTATATAACCATGAGTTTCTTGTTTATTAAGATCACTTACGTATAATCTAACATGGAGGTTACATTAAAGTATTATTCACTTTGCAAAGTTATTTGGGAAAATCCTTCCGATTCTACTATTCATTCATCACGTTCGGAAAAAGTCTCGAAATTATTTTATACAATTAACAACACTTACGGTTTAAATGTGAGATCTGAAGATGTTGAAAATTTTTAGAAAGCTTACGAAAGCCAATCGGGTTTATCAAAATCAAAGTTTATGACTAAAAATGAAGAATGGTTGCAAACGGGCCTCACAGTACAAATTGAGAAAAAGGCATTTGGTTGACCTAAAAAGGACTACGAAAATATTCAATCAAGGACAAAAAAGAAAAAACAAGAAGAAATCATCGCCTAATGAAATTAAGGATTCTTTTAAATCAGCCTTGACGCACGCAACCAAAGGAAGCTGCTAAAATTGTAGATGTGTTACCAACTGCATCTCCTAAGCGGTTGAAGCGTATGGTGCAAAGTATTTCAACTCCAAAATCGTCAACATCATTTACAGAAGAGGATGCGTTAGCTCTTATTTTAAATTTGGGATTGACAAGAAATAAATACGGTATTTTGAGAAAAGCTCTCAAAGAAAAAAGGATTTGATATTTTTCCTAAAAGCAGAGCCATAAAGGAAACAAAAATTCTACCATCTAATGTGAAATCCAATATTGAAAGTGCAAATGTTGGATTAGCGGAACTGCTTGAAAACACTGCATCTAGAATAATATCCACATTTAGCAAAGAAAAAATAGAAATATGCAACAATTCAGAAATTACGTTAATATGTAAATGGTGATGCGATGGAATCTGGATTTTCTGAGTATAGACAACCAAGTGGAAGCAATTCAGAAATAGATTTTTCAACAATTTTTATGACATCATTAGTACCATTAAAAATGAGGCTATATAATGAGACAAGTTCTTCTTCTAGTGAGAGAGAATATCAGGACATATGGAGTAATTTAACACCCGGATCTAAGTTCCTATGTCGCCCAATCCGATTTGAGTACACAAAGGAAGACAAAATTACAACACAAAACTTAGTGAGTTCAATAAATCAGGAAATTTCGAGATTGTCTCCAGTTTTTGTGGAAATATCTGGAAGTGTCATTAAAGTGTTATTTCAACCACTTTTTACAATGATGGGAAAGTAGCCAATGCCGTTACAGATATAACATCTACTTGGAAATGTAATATATGTGGAAAGAAAAGTTCAGAATTTCATAACAGTTGTGATGAAATTCCTATTAATGAAAATGCTTTAAAATTTGGAATATCACCACTTCATGCAAGAATACGATTTATTGAATATTGCTTGCATCTCGCATATGAGCTAAAATACCGGCAAATTCCAGGACAAGAAAATATACCAGTTAAAAATAATACTGATCTACACGCCATACGAAAAACTGAGAAGAAAAGAATTCAGGATGAATTTAAAATGCAACTTGGTCTAATTATCGATAAGCCTCTTTGTGGCTATGGAAGTTCAAATGATGGTAATACAGCAAGACGTTTCTTTGAAGATCCCGAAACTACTTCTTTGATTACTGGCATTGACACGGCTTTAATCGCACGGTTTAAAGTAATATTAGCTGTCATTAATAGTAAACAACAAATTAATGAGGAGAAATTGAAAATATATGCTAGTGGAACTAAGGAATTAATAATGAACTTATATCCTTGGAGGCCAATGACATCAACTGTACACAAAGTATTAGCTCATGGGAAAGAAATAATACAAAATAGCATCCTGCCCTTGGGAGAACTGACTGAAGAAGCACAAGAAGCTAGAAACAGAGATGTCAAACACTTTAGACTTTTTAATACAAGAAAATGTAGCAAAGAAGCCCAAAATTCCGATTTAATGGAATATTTATTGATATCATCAGATCCAGTAATATACTCCATAAGAACAAAATGGTTACCAAAAATAAGTCTTGAAATAGAAAATGATGATTCCGAAGCTATGGATATAAAACATCTTTTATCTTTTGATATTTCTGATTGTTTTGTAGAAAATAACTAGTAAAAAAGCAGACAATTGTTATGTAATTTTAAGCCTATTATAAAACAAATAAAAAAATACTCATTAAAAAAAATTTAGTTATATTTGTTATTTAATAATGAAAATATCTTAGGCATTGGCTTTTTACCTGTTTTTTTTTTTTGTATAAAATCAGCATCAGAGTTTCGGGCAATTTTATGATCAGTTGAAACTCATTAGGTAAATATTTCATACACCATTAACTTATAATTATACCTTCTTTGAAAAGATATATAAAATTATTTGAAGTAATAAAAACGTATGCAACCCTTTACCAAAAAACCATAAAAAAATATGTCATTCACTACATAGTGACCATTTATATGAACAAATAGAGAAATAGCTAAATTTTTGCCTGTGGAGTGTGGTTTGGGGTCATTATTTCAGCATGTTGCAATATATTTGATAGACATGTTATATATCGTTGAATAGATAAATATGTCTTCTTTAACAATATATATAATAATAAGTAAAATAAAACGAAAAACCATAGTTTTTCTATATTTTTTTCTGAAATTTGAAAATAAATATCTCAAAAACTATTAACGTTATCAAAATGATTTTTTGAAGTGTTTTAGATAATTTAAATGCCGTTCTAAACAAAATATAAAAATAACTAATCTTAATATGTTTTTTATGTTAACAAAAAAAATTCGTATGAAAATTTGACTTTTTTTCACCATTTAAGCCCTCATGACCACGTTTATGTAACGGCGGTGAATTTTATTGCGGCAAATAAATAAAAATATTTGGAGCTTTAATACTGCGGTGAAATATTTGAAGAAATCGAGCGGATATTTTTGTATTAACTTTTAAAACTTAGTTTGTTTTTTAAATTGCCCAATTTCGTCCAATGCTGGACGTAGGGTGCATGTCCAAAAATATTAAGAATTTCGCTTAGAACCATTCTTGAAGCATATTCTTTTAAAATATGTAGAAAAATATATACATGTTTTACCAAGGATGTGAGAAAAAAGTGAAAGAATGAAGGGTATTTTTTGACAAAAATTTGCAATTTTTAAAACCTGATTCAAAAAGTCAACTTTAAGATTTTGTGCTCACTAAACGGTTTGAAATAATTCAAAAAATACGTCAACGTATTTTTTTAAAAAGTACTGGCTATCGCCACATATTTTTAGATTTTATTTTGATCTATTTTAATAAAAATGTTATTTGCGAAAAACCAAGAAAGAATTTGGTGAAAAGTTCAAATGTTGATTTTAAAGCCAAATATTTTTTAAACCATAAGCGATAACTAGGTAGTATAAGCATGTTTTTTGTAAACAATTTAATGGTTATTGGAAATATTTTAAAAATTTTTAATACATATTGTTCCTTTTTTTATAATATATCTAGCATACATACGAAACAAATTAAGTTGTTTGTTCCTTGGAAAGAAACACAAAAAGTATGTCGCCATTCGGTTCAAAAAATTGTTTCTTTCTTTTAATGTGTTTATTTTTGCAGTATTTTAAATTTACAAATAGTTATCCTAAATCCTTTCTTTACAACTTTAGAAATACTTGGCATATAAGTATATGTATATTAACAATATTTATATATTTCTTTTTTATATATAAAATATATGCTATTTGTTTATGAATGCTTCTTATATAAATATATTGTTATATATACAAATTTAGAATAATTTTAAAATGAGTTTGAATAAGAAGGTATTAATTAATTTATTTATTACCCTTTTTTTAATTTAATTCATGATTTGCCCTCATAAAAGTAAGTATTTTTTCGTTAAATTATTGAAACTGATTTTCGTGAAATTGATTTTCTTAATTATATTGAAAATTTTTTATTTAAGCTAATGCATTTTTTCATTGCCTTAACGAACTTTATTTTTATAAAATTAATATTTTTCATTAAATTAATCTATACGTATACATATATTTTCATTTAATATTTTTTCGTTAAATTATTGAAATTGATTTTCGTGAAATTGATTTTCTTCATTATAGTGAAGATTTTTTTCTTTTAAACTAATGAATTTTTCCATTGCCTTAACGAACTTAATTTTTATAAAATGATTATTTTTCATTAAATAAATCTGTACATATACATACATATTTTTTTATTTAATTCATGATTTTCCCTCATGAAATTAAATATTTTTTTGTTTCATTAAATTATTTTTTTTTTAATTCATGAGCTCTTTTAAAACAATTAATTTTTATTTACTAAATTAAAACAAATTTTGTATTAAATTATTATAACTTTCGTTTATCTAATTTTTCCCTTTAAAGTTAGAAACTTTTTTCATTTATTTAAGTATTTTTTTCATTAAATTATAAATTTTTCCCATCAAATTAATTAAATTAATTTTCGTGAAATTATGGAATAAATTACCTTACCTTAATGATTTTGTTTTCATAATTTTTTTTATTTAATTCGTGATTTTTCCCTCATGAAATAAAGTGTTTTTTGGTTAAATTATTGAAATTGATTTTCGTAATATTAATAAAGTCATTATTACATTATTTTTATTAGGTAATTAATTTTTTTTTTTTTTTCATTACATTGAGAATTTTTTCTTTCGTATTTAATTTATTATTTTCCCTCATAAAATTAAGTATTATCATTGTCAAATTATTGAAATTAATTTTCGTGGAATTAATTTTATTCGTTACATTAAAGATTTTTTTTCTTTTAAGCTAATAAATTTGTAATAAAACAGATTTTTTTTTGTCATAAATATTTTCATTCCCCTTTTTCTGTTTCCTTTTTTTGTTCTTTAATATTTGTAAATCCGATTTTTAAACTTGATTCTCTGTTTGATTCCATTTTTAAAAATAAGTTGGAATTTGTTTCAAACTATATATCAAATTAATTTTCTCTTCGCCATTTAAGTGGTCCATTTTAATTTTGTTTATTAAAGAACCCTCACTGTTATTTTCTTGAAGTAAATTGTCGTCAACGAAGTAGTAATTATCGGAGGTAACCGGCCACGAATTATTTTCGTTGATACATTACGTTTGGGAATTTAGCAACTGTTTCTAATTCAATTTTAAATTTATGTGGATTGTAAATACCTTCATTAACAATTGTTTCGCCAATATAACTATGTTTTATGTTATTGCCTAAGCCGCGCCCAACATTGGTAATTAAACTATTTTTCTGAGATTTTGGAAATAATATAGGCACAATTTTATTGTTTATTTTAATTTGGTTATTATCGTAATCTATAACGGCTTTATATGTACGTAACATGTCGTTTCCTATAATTCCATCGTAATCGTCGTGAAATTTTGTAATGGTACGGCGGTGGTGGAACTTCCGCTTCCGTTTCCCTGAGCCTTAACGGGTGGAACGTGCTGGCAGGGGACCTAGCTCGCCGGAGGAGTGGGATCTTGTTAAGACCCAGGGAACCGGCACAACAGATTTCACGTGCGATTTACAAAAAAAAAACTGTCAAAACATTCTATGGTCGCTAGTGCATGGATGGCCATACTTACTCGGGGATTAGGGACGAGGTGTTATGCCCCTTTTGCCCTCCCTACCATGTTACCTCTACTCCATCTAAATTGGAGGTAACCAACATAAATAAAAAGAATTGGTTGGGTTTTGGTTTTCTTTTTTTTTTTCCTTTTCTTTGTATGTTTAACGTTTTCAAATCACAGTTTATAATTTTTTAACACATTCTCTTCAACTCAGTACCTTTATTCACATTTAAAATTTTTAAAACCTTTTTAGTTTGCAAAACTGTACTAATTTCCTTTTTTTTTTTAAGTACACAATTTATTTTAAATTGTTCCGTGTCACTTTTAAACGTACATATATATCAATCGCCCAAACTTAAATTATTTTAAGTTTTTAATTTATTAAAATTTTAAATTTTCAACACTCTTCTTAAGTCTTTTTTTTTTTGTTTTAAATTTCTTTATTAATTGTGTGGTTTTAAATTTCTTTATTAATTGTGTTAATCTGTTAACTTTTCGTTTATAATTTGCTAATGTTTTGTTTCTATCTTATTTCACTTTCTTAAATTCCTTTAAATTACATTTTAACTTTCTTAGACTTTTATCAATTTAATATATTTTTTTTTTTTAACTTAACATAAGTCTTTTTTAAATTTCTTAATTTCTTAACTTGTACACTAATTTTAAACTTCACTTAACTCTACATTTTAATTCTTAAGAAGTTTATCCTCAACCTTTTGTTTCAAATTCCAAATTCAACTCCTTCACTATCAAAACTTGAATTCCTTTATTGATTTTTCGTCATCTTTCAATAACCCAATTATTCTCTCCGTCAAATTTTTTTTGCACACAAAAAAATCAAACAACAAACCAGTTTGTTGTTTGCAAAAAAATTTCGCAATCATTCATACGTGTAACCAACACTCATACATTCATTAAATTCCCTATGTAAAAAAAATACTACATCTAACGAAGAGGGGAACAAGGTAAGCCAATGTTAATGGCTGACAACATGGGTGGGAATGAGAGCGAGTAAAAGCTTTATACATGAATGAAATTATGCTGACGGAGAAATATTAACACCAACTCAAGTGTTTAAAAATATAATTTTTTTTGCAACAAACAAAAATTGGCCAACGGTATTACCATATAAGGTGTTGTTTACATGGTATAGTTTTTTCTTTTGTGTGATATACACTCAATAGCAAAAATTTTCGTACGGCCGTCACAATTTACATTCTATTAATGTCATTTTCTCATTCATATCACCTCATTCAGAAAACATTGGTATTCGGTAGATTGTGTTAGATAATATCTCACCTTGTAGGGTGTTCAATTTTGATGTTGCTGGATTTACAATTGAGTGAGTGGCTCTAGTATCCACTATAAATTTAAGTTTGATTTTTAATACTATATATGGTAGTTCACCGGAGAGGTCGGAAAACGAAAATTTTTTGCCATGACATTTTCAGTTTGATGACTTGAATTTTGAACCTGATTGGGATTGTTCACATGATTGGTACGATGTTGATTTTCTGGTGGGTTTAATAAAGAGTTTTGAGTGATAGCATTGTTCAAGTTAGATTGTGACACATTCTGTGCGACTGGCATGCTTTCGAAATTAACTGGAATATTGTAGTTTTGAAACATATTAATATCCATTGGCTCTGGGATTGGTTGTTTGGAACAAAAATTTTTACTGAAATTTGGATAATTATAGTTAAAATTTCCACCGTTGTTTCGATTATAATCTTGGTTATTACAGCTATTAATGAAATGGTTATTATTCCATTGGTATTCATTGTTATTATGGAATCTATTAAAATCGTATTGATTACTTTCATTAAGTGAATTACTGTTATAACTAGTACCTTTCCCGTTTGAATTAAACCGTGGGTTACTGTTTCTGTTGTCTCGAAGTTGATGATAATTGCGGTTATTATTGTTTGTATTGGGTCGACTCATATTTCTATTTTCAAAGTTACTCTTCTTATCGTTTCTTCCGTATTCAGCGTATCCCGATGCAAAAAGGATATTCATTGCTCAAGAGTGTCTGATTCTTACATACCAGTATGGTCTTCATTGGTTTAGGTATTTTTTCTTTAAAAATATTGAGAGAAGTTCTCATATTGTTCCTAGCGATTTGCTCACTATTTACATTTGTCCCGAAATCTGATACTGTCTTGTTATTTAAACTTCGGTGTTTGTCTTTAATATTATTGTAAAAATCAATCGCATTTGATCTAAAAATTATAGATCGAAGTTTGTCGTAAAGCTGTTCTACACTTTGGCTTTCTCCAAAATAATTTATCAAAACTGTCTTAATTTCTGACCACGTTTGCGTTTGAAAATTTATTTCGATAGCTTCCCTGGCCTTACCCTTAAATCTACTTTTGATCAAATCAATAAATAATTGTTGGGAAAGTTCGTCGTATTGTATAAGAAGGAGATTTATTCTATCAGCAAGTGAAATAAAGGTATATAGATATGTTTTTTCACCTGATTCCGGCAACCGTTCCAAAAAGTGAAGAGGACTTAGAATATACTACTATTACTATTACTATACTATTTTACTAAATAAAATCAAGATTCTCGATGACCGAATTGAAAAAGAACACAAATTAATTGTTATATATGTGTCGTTATATTAAAAGATAGAAAGAAATCTTAACGTAGGGGAAAAATGTATGCAGATATATATAAAAAATATTTTCAACCAATTTACTAGTAATAATTGTTATATTGTTATATAAAAAAAAAAAATATTACATATACACAGTATGTAGAAAAAATAAGTTTCCAATGTCATATATTTAAATTGGTGAACTGTGAGCTTCCTAAAGCTTATGAATTGATACATACCATTCTCATTTTAAAAACTACTCATACTATTGTTCCTATTGGAGAAGTTTGAAAGGTTTTGCTATTCAATAGAAATAAAGGTAATACCAGTTTCACAGAAAGAAATAATTTGTACATTGAAAAAGTAAGTTTCCAAAAGCAATCAAGTAGTGAAACATTGCACACTAACATAAAATCTTGATATTTTAACTATTTTTAATAAATTTAGTTAATTTTGCATACAAATAAATACGTTAAAGATAAATTTTTCTACCATTTTATTAATTTTTATTACTTTTTTCATAATATTGAAATTAACCCTTTAATTTAATAGAAAATAATTTAATTTTGCAAAAAAAAAAAATGGGTAAATTCAAACAATTGACAACTGAAGAACGAAAAGTAATTATTAGTCTTTATAAAGATGGCCACAACCTTCGATATATTGGACAAAAATTTTGCAAATCGCATACAGCAGTTCGTAAAGTAATTGTGGCCTTCGAGAATAAACACAGAGTTTGTGCTAAAAACAGACCAGGGCGTCCTAAAATAACATCCCAAAGAGTTGACAGAAGAATCCTTGACACATCAGAGGCTAACCCATTAAAATCTGTACCAAAAATTCGTTCTCAGTTGCTTAACGAAGGAAGAATTGCCCCGTCAGTATTCACCATTCGTAACAGGCTAAGAGAATACGGCAAACATGGGCGCGTAGCTCGTAAAATTGCCTACATTAGCAAAGTAAATAAGACCAAAAGAATGCTGTTTTATGAGGAACACGTTTTAAAGCCCAAAGAATTTTGGCACAACATTTTATGGACTGACGAATCAATGATAAGACTGAAATACTCTCATGGTATGATACACGTTTGGCGTTAGGCAGGTGACGAACTATCATTAAAGTGTACCGTTCCAACTGTAAAAGCGGTAGAGAGAGGTTTGATGGTGTGGGGCTGCCTTTCTGCCAAAGGTACTGGTGAAATCATCGTATTAGAAGGAAAAGTAAATGCTGCTGTGTATATGAGAATTCTGGAGGAAACAACTATACCTGAGGGGAATCGCTTAATATGTGAACATTTCATATTCCAGCAGGATAATGCGCCTATACATATAGCGAAAAGGGTAGTGGAATACCTTGCTGATAGAAATGTTCCTATTTTAAGGTGGCCACCCCAAAGTCCAGACCTTTCTCCCATCGAGAACGCTTGGTCTATGCTTAAAATTCGGATTGCTGAGGCGGCCCCTCGAAACCTTAGCCAACTTAAAGATTGCATTGTTTCGAACTGGAAAAATATTAGTCCAGCAGAGTGCCTAAAGTTAGTAGAAGCTATGCAAGTCCGCCTTGCTAAAATGTCTCTCCGAAATGGAGGTCACTGCGGTTACTAAGCGAGATGGAAACAAATTTTTTCTACTATTTTCTTTGAATTCTTTCAAGTTTTTTTATCTGGCTACAATGAATATATAATTTTTTTTAATATTTTTTATTTGTTACTACTGATGAAGTTAAAAACGTACAGTAAAGACAAAGAATATTAAAAAATACTACACAAAAAAGTTTCAAACGTTTTTTTCTATAACTATTCTTTGGAAACTTATTTTTTCCACATACTGTATGTACGTAAATACTTATAGTTTAATGCAGCTTTCACCTTTTATGATGATATTGTGCCTTCAACGATAGCGTTTGTTTATTATTAGGGTGTCGAAAGTTTCTTTTCACTTGCTATATTTTTTTTTAGTATTAAAGTCTTTCAAAACTTCTATGCGTTTTTTATAACAAATTTTCGTTCCTTTTTTTTCTTAAATTCTTTTCAGGAATGTCTTTATACCCTATACCACTATGTGGTTTGGGTATAATGACTTTGTGCTGCTGTTTGTAACAACCAAAAATATTTGACCTACACCCATCTTTAATTATACCGATCGAATCAGAATCACTACCTGATTCGATTTAACGATGTCCGTCCGTCTGTGTGTCCATGTAAAGTTTGTAATCAAACTGCGGTCGCAAATATGAATATATTTTGACGAAATTTGGTATTTTATCTTTTATCGGCCATGGGATGAGCGCTATTGAAATTGGTGAGAATCGGTCTATGTTCAGACCTAGCCCCGATACAAATGACCCCTATGAAATCAACATATATTGCCATAATATCCAAATTATCATACAAATCTTAGTCAAATTGGGTTTGTATGTATATATTACATCCATTAATCAGTAGTCCAAAAATGATCCCTATTGGACAACTCTTAGTCATAGGCCCCATATAGAGCTGCTTCCCGATCTTCACTTAAATCTATCAAAAAACAAAAATATTTCACTGATTCTTCTCAAATTTTGTTTGTATATATTTTTTGCAAAATACAAGAGACTTTGCCAAACATGGTCAGGATCGGTCCATTTTTGGGCCTAGTCCCCATATAGATATAGCATCCGATATGAACTTTTTCATATCTGCAGCCGAAAAAATTAATAAAAAACCCACTCAAATTTGGTTTATGCTTACTTCTATATCCAGTTCGTTGGGCCTGAGAGATAGGGTCTCTAAACGCATGGTATAGGGTATCGTATAGTCGGTCTAGACCGACTATAATTTTCTTACTTGTTTTTTATTCGGGAACGTTTTCTTTATTTTTATTTCATACTACTTATATAGTTTCGGTTAGTTTGCTTCCAAAATAGGGGTTTTCTTTTTGTAAAAGCACTTTTTTAATATTGTGATTAGAGTTTTAATTTTAATTATTAATATTATTATATTTTTTTTGTATAATAATTTAAGTGTCTTTATATAATTGTTCAAATTTTTATGTTTTATTTTAAATTTGTAACGCAAAATTAATTTTTTTTCGCTTTCTTGTTTTGAATTGGTTTTTAAAAAATGTTTTTATTTTTTTAAAAGTTACATTTTCAACATTGTTGTTTGAAGAATAATGTTCATAAAGGTATAACCTTTTAGACATTGAATTGTCAAGTATGCTTATTATATATAAAACTCACAAGGATACCGGGTATCCTACCTAATGCGCCAATTTTGTCGTAGGTTTCTTATTCGAAATAAATACGAGGTTGATTATTTATTTAAAATATATTTTATTTATTTTATATTTAAAATAATAATTTTCTTTATTATTTTCTTTATTAAGTTTATAAGTATAAACGGATAACGTTTTACTTAAATATTAATTTAAATATTCACGCTATGACAGACTCTGGCGTCACACAGTGGTTCAAAACCAAAAAAAAAAGTGGTAATAAGTCTGGAACTTCTAAACTATTGGTTGGATTGGAATAGTATATTCTAGGCGATTGTAGTCAAGGATATGGCTTTCAAAATATTTATTTTTGAGATACCCTGTTGCAACACAGGGTGAGCTACAGGGTGCCAAATTCGACCACCTCGAGGTGGAAAATGTTTTCAAAGCTTGTAACTTTTATAAATATGATGTGATTTTTACGCTTTTAAAATTTTTCCAATAACCATTAAATTGTTTACAAAAAACATGCCTATACTACCTAGTTATCGCTTATGGTTTAAAAAATATTTGGCTTTAAAAATCAACATTTGAACTTTTCACCAAATTCTTTCTTGGTTTTTCGCAAATAACATTTTTATTAAAAAAAAAATCTAAAAATATGTGGCGATAGCCAGTACTTTTGAAAAAAATACGTTGAAATATTTTTTGAATTATTTCAAACCGTTTAGTGAGCACAAATTCTTAAAGTTGACTTTTTGAATCAGGTTTTAAAAATTGCAAATTTTTGCCAAAAAATACCATTCATTCTTTCACTTTTTTCTCACAACCCTGGTAAAACATGTATATATTTTTCTACATATTTTAAAAGAATATGCTTCAAGAATGGTTGTAAGCGAAATTTTTAATATTTTTGGATATGCACCCTACGTCCAGCATTGGACGAAATTGGGCAATTAAAAAAAAAATCTAAGTATTAAAAGTTAATACAAAAATATCCGCTCGATTTCTTCAAATATTTCACCGCAGTATTAAAGCTCCAAATATTTTTATTTATTTGCCGCAATAAAATTCACCGCCATTCCATAAACGTGGTCAGGAGGGCTTAAATGGTGAAAAAAGTCAAATTTTCATACGAATTTTTTTTGTTAACATAAAAAACATATTAAGATTAGTTATTTTTATATTTTGTTTAGAACGGCATTTAAATTATCTAAAACACTTCAAAAAATCATTTTGATAACGCTAATAGTTTTTGAGATATTTATATTCAAATTTCAGAAAAAAATATAGAAAAACTATGGTTTTTCGTTTTTTTTGGTTTTTTTGGTAAAGTGTTCCCAACATTTTTGAATTTTACTTATTATTATATATATTGTTAAAGAAGACATATTTATCTATTCAACGATATATAACATGTCTATCAAATATATTGCAACATGCTGAAATAATGACCCCAAACCACACTCCACAGGCAAAAATTTAGCTATTTCTCTATTTGTTCATATAAATGGTCATTTACATAGTGAATGACATATTTTTTTATTGTTTTTTGGTAAAGGGTTGCATACGTTTTTATTACTTCGAATAACTTTATATATCTTTTCAAAGAAGGTATAATTATAAGTTAATGGTGTATGAAATATTTACCTAATGAGTTTCAACTGATCATAAAATTGCCCGAAACTCTGATACCTATTGCAAAATATCTGTAATTCACAATACCTTTTTATTAAAAAAAAACAGGTAAAAGCCAAATCCATAGATTCACTAAAACAAAATGTAAGTATAGGTTAAAGTACCTGCTCGATATATTACCTTTCAAAAAGTATTTTCAGTATATAACCATGAGTTTCTTGTTTATTAAGATCACTTACGTATAATCTAACATGGAGGTTACATTAAAGTATTATTCACTTTGCAAAGTTATTTGGGAAAATCCTTCCGATTCTACTATTCATTCATCACGTTCGGAAAAAGTCTCGAAATTATTTTATACAATTAACAACACTTACGGTTTAAATGTGAGATCTGAAGATGTTGAAAATTTTTACAAAGCCTACGAAAGCCAATCGGGTTTATCAAAATCAAAGTTTATGACTAAAAATGAAGAATGGTTGCAAACGGGCCTCACAGTACAAATTGAGAAAAAGGCATTTGGTCGACCTAAAAAGGACTACGAAAATATTCAATCAAGGACAAAAAAGAAAAAACAAGAAGAAATCATCGCCTAATGAAATTAAGGATTCTTTTAAATCAGCCTTGACGCACGCAACCAAAGGAAGCTGCTAAAATTGTAGATGTGTTACCAACTGCATCTCCTAAGCGGTTGAAGCGTATGGTGCAAAGTATTTCAACTCCAAAATCGTCAACATCATTTACAGAAGAGGATGCGTTAGCTCTTATTTTAAATTTGGGATTGACAAGAAATAAATACGGTATTTTGAGAAAAGCTCTCAAAGAAAAAAGGATTTGATATTTTTTCTAAAAGCAGAGCCATAAAGGAAACAAAAAATAAAATTCTACCATCTAATGTGAAATCCAATACTGAAAGTGCAAATGTTGGATTAGCGGAACTGCTTGAAAACACTGCATCTAGAATAATATCCACATTTAGCAAAGAAAAAATAGAAATATGCAACAATTCAGAAATTACGTTAATATGTAAATGGTGATGCGATGGAATATCTGGATTTTCTGAGTATAGACAACCAAGTGGAAGCAATTCAGAAATAGATATTTCAACAATTTTTATGACATCATTAGTACCATTAAAAATGAGGCTATATAATGAGACAAGTTCTTCTTCTAGTGAGAGAGAATATCAGGACATATGGAGTAATTTAACACCCGGATCTAAGTTCCTATGTCGCCCAATCCGATTTGAGTACACAAAGGAAGACAAAATTACAACACAAAACTTAGTGAGTTCAATAAATCAGGAAATTTCGAGATTGTCTCCAGTTTTTGTGGAAATATCTGGAAGTGTCATTAAAGTGTTATTTCAACCACTTTTTACAATGATGGGAAAGTAGCCAATGCCGTTACAGATATAACATCTACTTGGAAATGTAATATATGTGGAAAGAAAAGTTCAGAATTTCATAACAGTTGTGATGAAATTCCTATTAATGAAAATGCTTTAAAATTTGGAATATCACCACTTCATGCAAGAATACGATTTATGGAATATTGCTTGCATCTCGCATATGAGCTAAAATACCGGCAAATTCCAGGACAAGAAAATATACCAGTTAAAAATAATACTGATCTACACGCCATACGAAAAACTGAGAAGAAAAGAATTCAGGATGAATTTAAAATGCAACTTGGTCTAATTATCGATAAGCCTCTTTGTGGCTATGGAAGTTCAAATGATGGTAATACAGCAAGACGTTTCTTTGAAGATCCCGAAACTACTTCTTTGATTACTGGCATTGACACGGCTTTAATCGCACGGTTTAAAGTAATATTAGCTGTCATTAATAGTAAACAACAAATTAATGAGGAGAAATTGAAAATATATGCTAGTGGAACTAAGGAATTAATAATGAACTTATATCCTTGGAGGCCAATGACACCAACTGTACACAAAGTATTAGCTCATGGGAAAGAAATAATACAAAATAGCATCCTGCCCTTGGGAGAACTGACTGAAGAAGCACAAGAAGCTAGAAACAGAGATGTCAAACACTTTAGACTTTTTAATACAAGAAAATGTAGCAAAGAAGCCCAAAATTCCGATTTAATGGAATATTTATTGATATCATCAGATCCAGTAATATACTCCATAAGAACAAAATGGTTACCAAAAATAAGTCTTGAAATAGAAAATGATGATTCCGAAGCTATGGATATAAAACATCTTTTATCTTTTGATATTTCTGATTGTTTTGTAGAAAATAACTAGTAAAAAAGCAGACAATTGTTATGTAATTTTAAGCCTATTATAAAACAAATAAAAAAATACTCATTAAAAAAAATTTAGTTATATATGTTATTTAATAATGAAAATATCTTAGGCATTGGCTTTTTACCTGTTTTTTTTTTTTGTATAAAATCAGCATCAGAGTTTCGGGCAATTTTATGATCAGTTGAAACTCATTAGGTAAATATTTCATACACCATTAACTTATAATTATACCTTCTTTGAAAAGATATATAAAATTATTTGAAGTAATAAAAACGTATGCAACCCTTTACCAAAAAACCATAAAAAAATACGTCATTCACTACATAGTGACCATTTATATGAACAAATAGAGAAATAGCTAAATTTTTGCCTGTGGAGTGTGGTTTGGGGTCATTATTTCAGCATGTTGCAATATATTTGATAGACATGTTATATATCGTTGAATAGATAAATATGTCTTCTTTAACAATATATATAATAATAAGTAAAATAAAACGAAAAACCATAGTTTTTCTATATTTTTTTCTGAAATTTGAAAATAAATATCTCAAAAACTATTAACGTTATCAAAATGATTTTTTGAAGTGTTTTAGATAATTTAAATGCCGTTCTAAACAAAATATAAAAATAACTAATCTTAATATGTTTTTTATGTTAACAAAAAAAATTCGTATGAAAATTTGACTTTTTTCACCATTTAAATAAATAAAACAAGTAAAAAAATTATAGTCGGTCTAGACCGACTATACGATACCCTATACCATGCGTTTAGAAACCCTATCTCTTAGGCCCAACTAACTGGACATTGAAAATAATCAAAAACCAAATTTGAGTGGGATTCTTATTAATTTTTTTGGCTGCAGATATGAAAAAGTTCATATCGGATGCTATATCTATAAAGGGACTAGGTCCAAAAATGGACCGATCCTGATCATGTTTGGTAAAGTCTCTTGTATTTTGCAAAAATATGTACAAACAAAATTTGAGAAGAATCAGTGCAATATTTTTGTTTTTTAATAGATTTAAGTGAAGATCGGGAAGCAGCTCTATATGGGGTCAAAGGGATCATTTTTGGACTACTCATTAGTGGATGTAATGAACGCATACAAACCCAATTTGAGTAAGATCTATATGACAATTTGGATCTTATGGCAATTTATGTCGATTTCATATGGGTCATTTGTATGGGGGCTAGGTCTGAACATGGACCGATTCTCACCAATTTCAATAGCGTTCATCCCATGGCCGATAAAAGCTTATATACCAAATTTCGTCAAAATATATTCATATTTGCGACCTGCAGTTTGATTACAAGCTTTACATGGACACACAGACGGACGGACGGACGGACGGACATTGTTAAATCAACTCAGAAACTGATTCTGATTCGATCGGTATAATTAAAGATGGGTCTAGGTCAAATATTTTTGGTTGTTACAAACAGCAGCACAAAGTCATTATACCCAAACCACATAGTGGTATAGGGTATAAATATTTGGAGCTTTAATACTGCGGTGAAATATTTGAAGAAATCGAGCGGATATTTATACCCTCCACTCCAGTGTGCAGAGGGTATATATAAGTTTGTCATTCCGTTTGTAATAATTAGAAAAAAAAATTTGGACCCCATAAAATATATATATTTGTGATCCTTATAACAACCGGAGTTGATATAGCGATGTCCGTCTGTCCGTCTGTCCGTCTGTGGAAATCACGATGACGGCATCAATCGGGCAGCTAGGGTGCTCGTTGGCATAAAAAATGATTCACTAACATCCTGAAAAGTTTGCTATTTAAAATCGTCCAAATCGGTCAATTAGGGCCCGAGATTTGAATGAAGAACTAAAAAAAGTCTTGGAAAAATATAATTTTCTATGTTGTTCTTGTCACGATCACGCCCTCAATAGGATAGCTAGGGTGATAATTTTTATTGAGAATGATTCACCAAATTCATGGGAAGATTTCTACTTCAAAAATCATTAAAATCGGTGGAACAGGTCCAGGTAAATCTATGAAAAATTAAAAAAAAAAATGAAAAACATGATGTTTCCATATTGTTCCTGTTGTTATTCTAAATGTTGCATTGTTGTCATAGCTGGACTTGTTGTTTTTGTGGTCGTTGTGGTAATAATATAATAAAAACAAACCCTTTGTACATTTTTTTGTGAACTCTGGTAGAAAATTTTAAAAGTTTCCATTGTTTTGGCATCACTAAAAAAATTTGTTAGATCATTTCTGTCATTGCCACGAGCCTGCATGCAAAATTTCAGATCGATTGGTTCACGGGAAAGGGGCTAAAAATCGATCCAAAATTTTGTCGACAAGCAGACACTACCAGTTAATATAAAGGCAGTAAATAAAGAGAGTAAAAGTTCACCAATAATTTAAAAAACAAATTTTTATGTATTAATTTATTTAAAGAAAAAAATAATTAAATGAAATAGTAATAATAATAAAAAAAAATAATATACAATGCAAGAAAAAAGAATATATAAATAAAATAAAATAAAGATAAATGCATTCATAGCATTATAATACATATAAAAGGTCAATGTTTTCTAACCGTATTCGTAACGAGTCAGTTGTTTTTTTTACATGAAAATCATTTAAAACAGTTACCGAACGTAACCGGAACGTCCCAATACTTTTCATGTGAAAAAAAGGCTGACACGTTACGTAACAGTTACATGTCGCTAACTTGTTCTTTACACAGGCTACTGCTTTTGCAGCCAACTTCAAGTCTATTTATATAGTTTCGTAAGCATAACTGATAAAATTGTTTCTATTATTTTTTGCTGTAAGTAATAAATTATAAATATACTGAATTTGCAAACTAAAATGGATACATATATTGGAGGTGCTTTAATACAAAAGAGTTAACGAAACAAAATCAAAAAGAAACAACTCTACAACATCAACAATGGCAGTCATATGTTCTTCAAATAGAAAAAAAAACTGCAAGTGTGTTTTGTTGGCTACAAAACAAAAATAGTGTTGACAATATAACAAAATATGTAAAAGAAGTTAGTGCTATGAAATATTTTATTTTGTTTAAAAAAAAAATCGCAACATGAAAGGCTATAATTCCATTAATAATCAAAAGGCGTTAAACTAATTTATTTATTTTTACGTTGTACTAATGCATTTTAAATAAGTAAAAGTAATTGTATATTTAAATAAAAATGCATTTGTATTATATGTTGCTGTCGTATTCAGAAAAATCAAGTAGCTGACTATACGACTACAAATGCTGCTGCCAGCAGTCGTCTATGTGTTTCATTCATGATGTTGCATTTTTTTGCGAGCAATACTTACATATATTCTAAATAAAGAAATAATAGTTCTTTTCATACTGCGAAATCTATACAAATATATGTACAAATACTATATGTCAAATTTCAAATTTGCAATAATTGATACATTTTTGAAAGAAAATTGTATAATATGAAATGTCTTTAATTTATTTCATAGAAAACAATTTTTTGAGGTGCGTGGATTTTCCATATTTACTGTTTTACTATTTTCGTAATGAGGTTAAATGAGTTAAAAAGAATTTAAAATATTTGAAAATATTAGGTGAGGATCCTCAAGATGTAATATACGATCGGTCTAAAACTTTTCACTTAGAGCCACAGTTAAATTCGAATCAACAAAAACCCATATATTTTGTGCATAAAGTTTAACATTAAATGTGCTTTTCTAAAATGTCTATATATTTTTTCTCATTCATTTCTGACCATCTTCAATGTAAATTTACCAAAGTTTTTTTTTATTGCAATATGTATATAAAACTTAAAAATTTAATATTTTTTATTGTGTATTAACTTATTATTCTGCGATTTTCATTACATCACAAAATGTTACAAATTGGCACTACTGTTTCAAAAACAGAAAACTTCTAAATCAGTTGAAAACAGTTGATCTGTAAAACTGTGTGTGAAATTGTGTCAAATAAAATTACAAATATTAATAAATATAATAATACATATATATATATATTATTAATTTTGTTAAGAATTAGCACAAAATTGATTTTCCATTTCATTTATAAAGAATTCTGCCATATTTTGTTAAAGGGAAAATCCATTTTTGTTATATTAAAAAAAACAGACTTGCATTTAATTTTTCCGTGACTGCCTCAATAATTGCGTAGATGCCACCACAATATTTTTTCTAATTAAAACAGTTGATCTGTAAAACTGTGTGTGAAATTGTGTCAAATAAAATTACAAATATTAATAAATATAATAATACATATATATATTTTATTAATTTTGTTAAGAATTAGCACAAAATTGATTTTCCATTTTGCATTTCATTTATAAAGAATTCTGCCATATTTTGTTAAAGGGAAAATCCATTTTTTTTATATTAAAAAAAACAGACTTGCATTTAATTTTTCCGTGACTGCCTCAATAATTGCGTAGATGCCACCACAATATTTTTTCTAATTAAATATTAACCAATATCTAACTAGAATTATGATTTATTCTGACTAAAAAGTTCCAATTAAAAGTTATTCATCCCAATTATGAATATTCTCAAGGAATTTTTTCTCACGGAAAATACATTTCTCGAGAAAAAAATTCCTCCAATTATAAATTCCGCGTGAACAAAAAATGATTAACTGGCATCATCGAATTTCGAAGCCACTTGCTTTGCTTATTGACATTTTATTTTCTATTTTTTGTGTGTGTGCAAACGACCCTACAATAAATGTCCCAATAAACATTTTTGTTTGCTATCAACTTGAGGTGCATTTGAGATCAAATACATTTTTCAAATCTCCAACGTTAATTCTCAAATGCCCTCAATAGTTCGAATATAGTCTTCTCAACTTAAAAGGCACATTTTTTATATGGCGATTTTCATAGTTATCAAATTGAGAAATTTGTGATTCTCAACTTGATAGCAAAGAAATATTTCCAATCGGTATCAAATGGAAGGTACGGAATTGCCATTTTAAAAAATATTATACTAATTTTAGAAATGAAAACAATGTACTTTTTTAATGTTTCAATTTAATTTCATTATATATTTAACATTACTATGTACATATTTAACATTAAATGTACATATTATGTACATTTTTTAAAATCTAGAATTAAAAATAAATGAATTAATTAGTTGTACATTTTTTGAAAAATTCGACAAAAAGCACAAATAATTAAAAATATATCAATGATTTATTTGTACTTTTTTGGCATTTTTTAATTTAATTTATTATTTATGACATATTTAAATAATATCTCAGACTTAACACAAATCGTATTCAAGTTGAAAAAATGTTTGGTCTCAAGTGGAGAAAAGTGTTGGATATCCAATTGAGAGTAAAAATGTTTCTCAAAGATTGGAAAAAATGTTAAGTCTCAACTTGATGTCAAGTTGAAAGCAAACAAGGAGAAAAATTGTTCAACCCAAGTTGAGAATTACATTTGACATCAATTTAAGAACTTAACTTTTCTCCAACATTGGAGAAATAATATTTCAATGCATACTGGGGAATGACCGAAACTAACACATAAACAGTTTTTTCCTATTTGAAAAACATATGACTGTCATTGTTGCTGTTGTAGAGTTGTTATACCCTCCACTCCAGTGTGCAGAGGGTATATATAAGTTTGTCATTCCGTTTGTAATAATTAGAAAAAAATTTTGGACCCCATAAAATTTATATATTTGTGATCCTTATAACAACCGGAGTTGATATAGCGATGTCCGTCTGTCCGTCTGTCCGTCTGTGGAAATAACGATGACGGCATCAATCCGGCAGCTAGGGTACTCGTTGACATAAAAATGATTCACTAACATCCTGAGAAGTTTGCTATTTAAAATCGTCCAAATCGGTCGATTAGGGCCCGAGATTTGAATGAAGAACTAAAAAAGTCTTGAAAAAAAAAACAATTTTCTATGTTGTTCTTGTCACGATCACGCCCTCAATAGTGCAGCTACAGTGATCATTTTTAGTGAGAATGATTCACCAAATTCATGGAAAGATTTCTACTTCAAAAATCATTAAAATCGGTGGAACAGGTCCAGGGAAATCTCTGAAAAAGTAAAAAAAAATGAAAAACATGATATTTCTATATTGTTCTTGTTGTTATTCTAAATGTTGCATTGTTTTCATAGCTGGACTTGTTGTTTTTGTGGTCGTTATGGTAATAATATAACAAAAACAAACCCTTTGTACATTTTTTTATCAACTCTGGTAGAAAAATTTAAAAGTTTCCATCACTAAAAAAATATGTTAGATCATTTCTGTCATTGCCACAAGCCTGCCTGCGATTGGGTCACGGGAAAGTGGTTAAAATCGATCCAAAATTTTTTCGACAAGCAGACACTACGAGTTAATATAAAGGGAGTAAAAATTCACCAACATCTAAAGCAAATAATGCTAAAATACCTAGTTTTTAATAAAAAAAACAATTGGACAATTCACAATGGGTAATGTATCGTTGTATCTCTTGTGTCGTGTATCACTTTACAATAGTGTAAAATTGTTGTTGGTAATTTTCACTGAAAAATCTGATACACGATCCAACTTCATTTGCTATGTTTAGTAAATGTTGTATATTGTATCATAACATATCAGTTCCAAGTGAATGCCAGTTTTTATGAAAAAGAAAAAACAAATACATAGAATATTATCAGCATAAATAATTATAAAATAAAATATGGCAAATAATGCAAATAACGCAAATACATCGATAAGTTTATTTATATAAAAATTAATGTTTATATTTTTAGTATGTATTTTCTCTTTCAGTACCAACCAAAACATTTAACATTTTTTTTTTTCATTATAAATTAAAATGCAAGAGGTACGTAACTAAAACTCCAGGGTATATCTCACGACCAAAAAGCAAACACTGACAAGTGTTTTCTCTTATACAAAATAGCAGAAGCGACGAAGCGATCTTTCCTCGTTGGATCGAAAATTACTAAAGAAATATGAAAATACATCTGAGTGTTCACAACAAATGATTGTATTGTGTATTTCAATACAACATACAATATACAACACCTGTTGTGAATTGCCCAAATGTAAATTTAGCAATTTATGTATTAATTTATTTAAAGAGAAAAACACAAAAATAACGTTTGATGTTGTATTTTTTGTGTGTAATATTTAAATATACATACATACACATATTAAATAATACAAATAATGTACATATATTATATATATGTATGTATGTATATTCATAGTAACTGCATGTTAGAAATAAATCGGTTATTTTATTTACATAAAATTCTGCAGTATTTTGTTGTGGGGAAAATACATTTCTTTTGTATAACAGAGTGTCACTTCATTTTGCTCAGCGTGACTATGCCACAGTAGATGCTGCCATAATTTTTGTTTGTTCTAATTAGCTTTGCAATAGTTATTTCTATTTTAACATGAATGTTAATATTTTCAACTAGATATCATACAGAACAATGTTAAGAGTATACACGGGTTGGTCTTTTATTTCATACGTTTTTTTATTATTCTTTTACAAATATGAACATAAGTTTGGCATATTACCCACCAATCTCACATCACACTGCAAGTTCGAAAAACTCAATACACTCACATTTTTTTTTACTAATACACACACATTTTCCGCAGTGGTCACACTAATGGCACCAAATTTTTCGTGCGAATAGTGGCAGACACTAACGATGATTAATGTTACCCTGTTATAAATTTAATGCAAATTTACTGGATTCTGTAAAATTGTAATTAAAGTTTTAACTTGTTAAATCTATTATAATGATTTATTTTTTGAAATGCGCATACAAAAACGCAAGTTTGTTAATTATAGAGCATAAATATTATTAACTATTATTAAAATAATACTAATAATAAATGTAAATATTTTCCCTCAAACATGTGCCTGTATAATAAACTTGGTAACTCTGCTTAAAATAAAATAAGAGAGAGAAGTATACAAATTTTTTCAAGTTTACGCTTCGACAACATTTTAAAAATGAGATTGCAGTCAGATGTTTGAGCATAAAATTTAATGGCGATGGATTCGACTAATTCGAACAATTTTTCGTTGATAACACGTATACAACGATTTTACAATTTCAGTGTGATGTGAGATTGGGGGGTTAACTTTTTGTTGTCTTTACAAAATAGAGTTACCGAGTTCGTCAATGAGTTTTTTGCTTACAAAACAGTTCTACATAGTTATATAGAATTATTATTCTGCTTTACCTATAAAATATCTGATTGCGATTACATCTAATTTTTAAAAATTGTTTATAATTTATAAAGCATTATTATTCACATAAATACAAAATTTCACTTTTTAAATTTTCCATTCAAATTTAAGAAAATATCAATTATAATAAAAACTGAAAATAAAATTTCCAATTATAAATTAGAAAATATTAATTGAGTTTCAGAAAATCATATCAAAACGTCGGAAATAATAATTTTAAATTTCGAAATATCTTTACATTTAAAAATGTTTACATTTAAAAAAAATATTGCCATTCAGGAGATATTAATAACTTTTCAGTACCGCAATTCAGTAACTTCTTTTAACGATAGTCGAATTGTAAAAAAAAAGAAAATTGCAAAATTATCAGTAAAATTTTGAAACGATATTCGCTATTGTTAAAGTCAGCTGTTGTTGTTATCTAAACGACAACCATTTTTGTGTTGTTTATCCAATCGATAAAAACTTAAATTTTTAGGTTGAAATGTCGTCATACATAAATAAAAATCATGAAATAGTGAAAATATTTTGCTTTAATTAAAAAACTTTTTTATATAAATAAAAAAATTAAATAGCATATTCAATTCATTATTTCATTTTCAAATAAATAAACAGAAATATTAGTAAAAAAAATAAAGATATTAAACATAAACATAAAATCATCCTGTCAAACACGAAGTAATTTGTTTTTTTTCTATTCTTTGTGTTTTTCGCTTATTTTGACAGAGATGCCACTCCTTTACAATTTAAATAAATAGAAAAACAGATTTGTCGATATTAATTTAAATTCAATGAATTTAATAAAACCTCAAATGATATTTAAGATTTGCTAACATAAAAATTGTTACATAAGTAAACGTAGTTTTATGAGAATGTTATTTTTTATATATAAATTTTCACAATTTTTTTTGGATGAAAATTTGAAGTTTTTCTGAAAATAAAGATAACATTAAATTATTTTATTTAAAATGTTTGGGACTTTTCGTTTTTTGCGTTTTTCATCCCTAATTTGATTATTTATTATTATAAATTTATTCTCTATGTTTTCAAAATATGGCAAAATTTAAAAAAAAAGTTGAGAGAGCTTTTTTTTTGGTTATTATTTTGTTACTCCATCCGACCTATATGGCCACAATGAAGAAATATTTGGCCAGTTAAAAGAAACTATACAGCCATCTCCAATTAGCACGATTTAATGCATATAGCCACTCTACACAACCATTACCTTTGCAATGGAGGTTAGGGCGAGCTATTTAATTAGCAAAAACTAAATTAAACGAGAAGTTATGTCATATAACCGGAAACGCATGCATATAGGTATATAACCAAAATGCATGCCGATCAGCAACCACGATGACCAAAAAGCAAACACCGAAATAAATCCGAAATAATAGAAAAGAAGAAAACCAACCCAAAGAATTTGCTGAAATAATTTGGTATTAAGTTTAACAAATTGTTTACTTTTTCATTTACATTTATTATCAAGACTCAAACCGAGGTGGAGGGTATCAAAGATTCGGCACAGCCGAATTTAACACTCTTACTTGTTTTGTATTAACTTTTAAAACTTAGTTTTTTTTTTTAAATTGCCCAATTTCGTCCAATGCTGGACGTAGGGTGCATGTCCAAAAATATTAAGAATTTCGCTTAGAACCATTCTTGAAGCATATTCTTTTAAAATATGTAGAAAAATATATACATGTTTTACCAAGGTTGTGAGAAAAAAGTGAAAGAATGAAGGGTATTTTTTGGCAAAAATTTGCAATTTTTAAAACCTGATTCAAAAAGTCAACTTTAAGATTTTGTGCTCACTAAACGGCTTGAAATAATTCAAAAAATTCATGATTTGCCCTCATAAAAGTAAGTATTTCTTCGTTAAATTATTGAAACTGATTTTCGTGAAATTGATTTTCTTAATTATATTGAAAATTTTTTATTTAAGCTAATGCATTTTTTCATTGCCTTAACGAACTTTATTTTTATAAAATTAATATTTTTCATTAAATTAATCTATACGTATACATATATTTTCATTTAATATTTTTTCGTTAAATTATTGAAATTGATTTTCGTGAAATTGATTTTCTTCATTATAGTGAAGATTTTTTTCTTTTAAACTAATGAATTTTTCCATTGCCTTAACGAACTTAATTTTTATAAAATGATTATTTTTCATTAAATAAATCTGTACATATACATACATATTTTTTTATTTAATTCATGATTTTCCCTCATGAAATTAAATATTTTTTTGTTTCATTAAATTATTTTTTTTTTTAATTCATGAGCTCTTTTAAAACAATTAATTTTTATTTACTAAATTAAAACAAATTTTGTATTAAATTATTATAACTTTCGTTTATCTAATTTTTCCCTTTAAAGTTAGAAACTTTTTTCATTTATTTAAGTATTTTTTTCATTAAATTATAAATTTTTCCCATCAAATTAATTAAATTAATTTTCGTGAAATTATGGAATAAATTACCTTACCTTAATGATTTTGTTTTCATAATTTTTTTTATTTAATTCGTGATTTTTCCCTCATGAAATAAAGTGTTTTTTGGTTAAATTATTGAAATTGATTTTCGTAATATTAATAAAGTCATTATTACATTATTTTTATTAGGTAATTAATTTATTTTTTTTTTTTCATTACATTGAGAATTTTTTCTTTCGTATTTAATTTATTATTTTCCCTCATAAAATTAAGTATTATCATTGTCAAATTATTGAAATTAATTTTCGTGGAATTAATTTTATTCGTTACATTAAAGATTTTTTTTCTTTTAAGCTAATAAATTTGTAATAAAACAGATTTTTTTTGTCATAAATATTTTCATTCCCCTTTTTCTGTTTCCTTTTTTTGTTCTTTTATATTTGTAAATCCGATTTTTAAACTTGATTCTCTGTTTGATTCCATTTTTAAAAATAAGTTGGAATTTGTTTTATAAAAGAAATCGCTACATTGGTTCAAACTATATATCAAATTAATTTTCTCTTCGCCATTTAAGTGGTCCATTTTAATTTTGTTTATTAAAGAACCCTCACTGTTATTTTCTTGAAGTAAATTGTCGTCAACGAAGTAGTAATTATCGGAGGTAACCGGCCACGAATTATTTTCGTTAAGATACATTACGTTTGGGAATTTAGCAACTGTTTCTAATTCAATTTTAAATTTATGTGGATTGTAAATACCTTCATTAACAATTGTTTCGCCAATATAACTATGTTTTATGTTATTGCCTAAGCCGCGCCCAACATTGGTAATTAAACTATTTTTCTGAGATTTTGGAAATAATATAGGCACAATTTTATTGTTTATTTTAATTTGGTTATTATCGTAATCTATAACGGCTTTATATGTACGTAACATGTCGTTTCCTATAATTCCATCGTAATCGTCGTGAAATTTTGTAATGGAACGGCGGTGGTGGAACTTCCGCTTCCGTTTCCCTGAGCCTTAACGGGTGGAACGTGCTGGCAGGGGACCTAGCTTCGCCGGAGGAGTGGGATCTTGTTAAGACCCAGGGAACCGGCACTACAGATTTCACGTGCGATTTACAAAAAAAAAACTGTCAAAACATTCTATGGTCGCTAGTGCATGGATGGCCATACTTACTCGGGGATTGGGGACGAGGTGTTATGCCCCTTTTGCCCTCCCTACCATGTTACCTCTACTCCATCTAAATTGGAGGTAACCAACATAAATAAAAAGAATTGGTTGGGTTTTGGTTTTCTTTTTTTTTTCCTTTTCTTTGTATGTTTAACGTTTTCAAATCACAGTTTATAATTTTTTAACACATTCTCTTCAACTCAGTACCTTTATTCACATTTAAAATTTTTAAAACCTTTTTAGTTTGCAAAACTGTACTAATTTCCTTTTTTTTTTAACTACACAATTTATTTTAAATTGTTCCGTGTCACTTTTAAACGTACATATATATCAATCGCCCAAACTTAAATTATTTTAAGTTTTTAATTTATTAAAATTTTAAATTTTCAACACTCTTCTTAAGTCTTTTTTTTTTTTGTTTTAAATTTCTTTATTAATTGTGTGGTTTTAAATTTCTTTATTAATTGTGTTAATCTGTTAACTTTTCGTTTATAATTTGCTAATGTTTTGTTTCTATCTTATTTCACTTTCTTAAATTCCTTTAAATTACATTTTAACTTTCTTAGACTTTTATCAATTTAATATATTTTTTTTTTAACTTAACATAAGTCTTTTTTAAATTTCTTAATTTCTTAACTTGTACACTAATTTTAAACTTCACTTAACTCTACATTTTAATTCTTAAGAAGTTTATCCTCAACCTTTTGTTTCAAATTCCAAAATTCAACTCCTTCACTATCAAAACTTGAATTCCTTTATTGATTTTTCGTCATCTTTCAATAACCCAATTATTCTCTCCGTCAAATTTTTTTTGCACACAAAAAAATCAAACAACAAACCAGTTTGTTGTTTGCAAAAAAATTTCGCAATCATTCATACGTGTAACCAACACTCATACATTCATTAAATTCCCTATGTAAAAAAAATACTACATCTAACGAAGAGGGGAACAAGGTAAGCCAATGTTAATGGCTGACAACATGGGTGGGAATGAGAGCGAGTAAAAGCTTTATACATGAATGAAATTATGCTGACGGAGAAATATTAACACCAACTCAAGTGTTTAAAAATATAATTTTTTTTGCAACAAACAAAAATTGGCCAACGGTATTACCATATAAGGTGTTGTTTACATGGTATAGTTTTTTCTTTTGTGTGATATACACTCAATAGCAAAAATTTTCGTACGGCCGTCACAATTTACATTCTATTAATGTCATTTTCTCATTCATATCACCTCATTCAGAAAACATTGGTATTCGGTAGATTGTGTTAGATAATATCTCACCTTGTAGGGTGTTCAATTTTGATGTTGCTGAATTAATTCTCCATTTAGGATGACATAAACCTGGATTTACAATTGAGTGAGTGGCTCTAGTATCCACTATAAATTTAAGTTTGTTTTTTAATACTATATATGGTAGTTCACCGGAGAGGTCGGAAAACGAAAATTTTGTGCCATGACATTTTCAGTTTGATGACTTGAATTTTGAACCTGATTGGGATTGTTCACATGATTGGTACGATGTTGATTTTCTGGTGGGTTTAGTAAAGAGTTTTGAGTGATAGCATTGTTCAAGTTAGATTGTGACACATACCTGTGCGACTGGCATGCTTTCGAAATTAACTGGAATATTGTAGTTTTGAAACATATTAATATCCATTGGCTCTGGGATTGGTTGTTTGGAACAAAAATTTTTACTGAAATTTGGATAATTATAGTTAAAATTTCCACCGTTGTTTCGATTATAATCTTGGTTATTACAGCTATTAATGAAATGGTTATTATTCCGTTGGTATTCATTGTTATTATGGAATCTATTAAAATCGTATTGATTACTTTCATTAAGTGAATTACTGTTATAACTAGTACCTTTCCCGTTTGAATTAAACCGTGGGTTACTGTTTCTGTTGTCTCGAAGTTGATGATAATTGCGGTTATTATTGTTTGTATTGGGTCGACTCATATTTCTATTTTCAAAGTTACTCTTCTTATCGTTTCTTCCGTATTCAGCGTATCCCGATGCAAAAAGGATATTCATTGCTCAAGAGTGTCTGATTCTTACATACCAGTATGGTCTTCATTGGTTTAGGTATTTTTTCTTTAAAAATATTGAGAGAAGTTCTCATATTGTTCCTAGCGATTTGCTCACTATTTACATTTGTCCCGAAATCTGATACTGTCTTGTTATTTAAACTTCGGTGTTTGTCTTTAATATTATTGTAAAAATCAATCGCATTTGATCTAAAAATTATAGATCGAAGTTTGTCGTAAAGCTGTTCTACACTTTGGCTTCCTCCAAAATAATTTATCAAAACTGTCTTAATTTCTGACCACGTTTGCGTTTGAAAATTTATTTCGTTAGCTTCCCTGGCCTTACCCTTAAATCTACTTTTGATCAAATCAATAAATAATTGTTGGGAAAGTTCGTCGTATTGTATAAGAAGGAGATTTATTCTATCAGCAAGTGAAATAAAGGTATATAGATATGTTTTTTCACCTGATTCCGGCAACCGTTCCAAAAAGTGAAGAGGACTTAGAATATACTACTATTACTATTACTATACTATTTTACTAAATAAAATCAAGATTCTCGATGACCGAATTGAAAAAGAACACAAATTAATTGTTATATATGTGTCGTTATATTAAAAGATAGAAAGAAATCTTAACGTAGGGGAAAAATGTATGCAGATATATATAAAAAATATTTTCAACCAATTTACTAGTAATAATTGTTATATTGTTATATAAAAAAAAAAAAATATTACATATACACAGTATGTAGAAAAAATAAGTTTCCAATGTCATATATTTAAATTGGTGAACTGTGAGCTTCCTAAAGCTTATGAATTGATACATACCATTCTCATTTTAAAAACTACTCATACTATTGTTCCTATTGGAGAAGTTTGAAAGGTTTTGCTATTCAATAGAAATAAAGGTAATACCAGTTTCACAGAAAGAAATAATTTGTACATTGAAAAAGTAAGTTTCCAAAAGCAATCAAGTAGTGAAACATTGCACACTAACATAAAATCTTGATATTTTAACTATTTTTAATAAATTTAGTTAATTTTGCATACAAATAAATACGTTAAAGATAAATTTTTCTACCATTTTATTAATTTTTATTACTTTTTTCATAATATTGAAATTAACCCTTGAATTTAATAGAAAATAATTTAATTTTGCAAAAAAAAAAAAATGGGTAAATTCAAACAATTGACAACTGAGGAACGAAAAGTAATTATTAGTCTTTATAAAGATGGCCACAACCTTCGATATATTGGACAAAAATTTTGCAAATCGCATACAGCAGTTCGTAAAGTAATTGTGGCCTTCGAGAATAAACACAGAGTTTGTGCTAAAAACAGACCAGGGCGTCCTAAAATAACATCCCAAAGAGTTGACAGAAGAATCCTTGACACATCAGAGGCTAACCCATTAAAATCTGTACCAAAAATTCGTTCTCAGTTGCTTAACGAAGGAAGAATTGCCCCGTCAGTATTCACCATTCGTAACAGGCTAAGAGAATACGGCAAACATGGGCGCGTAGCTCGTAAAATTGCCTACATTAGCAAAGTAAATAAGAGCAAAAGAATGCTGTTTTATGAGGAACACGTTTTAAAGCCCAAAGAATTTTGGCACAACATTTTATGGACTGACGAATCAATGATAAGACTGAAATACTCTCATGGTATGATACACGTTTGGCGTTAGGCAGGTGACGAACTATCATTAAAGTGTACCGTTCCAACTGTAAAAGCGGTAGAGAGAGGTTTGATGGTGTGGGGCTGCCTTTCTGCCAAAGGTACTGGTGAAATCATCGTATTAGAAGGAAAAGTAAATGCTGCTGTGTATATGAGAATTCTGGAGGAAACAACTATACCTGAGGGGAATCGCTTAATATGTGAACATTTCATATTCCAGCAGGATAATGCGCCTATACATATAGCGAAAAGGGTAGTGGAATACCTTGCTGATAGAAATGTTCCTATTTTAAGGTGGCCACCCCAAAGTCCAGACCTTTCTCCCATCGAGAACGCTTGGTCTATACTTAAAATTCGGATTGCTGAGGCGGCCCCTCGAAACCTTAGCCAACTTAAAGATTGCATTGTTTCGAACTGGAAAAATATTAGTCCAGCAGAGTGCCTAAAGTTAGTAGAAGCTATGCAAGTCCGCCTTGCTAAAATGTCTCTCCGAAATGGAGGTCACTGCGGTTACTAAGCGAGATGGAAACAAATTTTTTCTACTATTTTCTTTGAATTCTTTCAAGTTTTTTTATCTGGCTACAATGAATATATAATTTTTTTTAATATTTTTTATTTGTTACTACTGATGAAGTTAAAAACGTACAGTAAAGACAAAGAATATTAAAAAATACTACACAAAAAAGTTTCAAACGTTTTATTCTATAACTATTCTTTGGAAACTTATTTTTTCCACATACTGTATGTACGTAAATACTTATAGTTTAATGCAGCTTTCACCTTTTATGATGATATTGTGCCTTCAACGATAGCGTTTGTTTATTATTAGGGTGTCGAGAGTTTCTTTTCACTTGCTATATTTTTATTTTAGTATTAAAGTCTTTCAAAACTTCTATGCGTTTTTTATAACAAATTTTCGTTCCTTTTTTTTCTTAAATTCTTTTCAGGAATGTCTTTATACCCTATACCACTATGTGGTTTGGGTATAATGACTTTGTGCTGCTGTTTGTAACAACCAAAAATATTTGACCTACACCCATCTTTAATTATACCGATCGAATCAGAATCACTACCTGATTCGATTTAACGATGTCCGTCCGTCTGTGTGTCCATGTAAAGTTTGTAATCAAACTGCGGTCGCAAATATGAATATATTTTGACGAAATTTGGTATTTGATCTTTTATCGGCCATGGGATGAGCGCTATTGAAATTGGTGAGAATCGGTCTATGTTCAGACCTAGCCCCGATACAAATGACCCCTATGAAATCAACATATATTGCCATAATATCCAAATTATCATACAAATCTTAGTCAAATTGGGTTTGTATGTATATATTACATCCATTAATCAGTAGTCCAAAAATGATCCCTATTGGACAACTCTTAGTCATAGGCCCCATATAGAGCTGCTTCCCGATCTTCACTTAAATCTATCAAAAAACAAAAATATTTCACTGATTCTTCTCAAATTTTGTTTGTATATATTTTTTGCAAAATACAAGAGACTTTACCAAACATGGTCAGGATCGGTCCATTTTTGGGCCTAGTCCCCATATAGATATAGCATCCGATATCAACTTTTTCATATCTGCAGCCGAAAAAATTAATAAAAAACCCACTCAAATTTGGTTTATGCTTACTTCTATATCCAGTTCGTTGGGCCTGAGAGATAGGGTCTCTAAACGCATGGTATAGGGTATCGTATAGTCGGTCTAGACCGACTATAATTTTCTTACTTGTTTTTTATTCGGGAACGTTTTCTTTATTTTTATTTCATACTACTTATATAGTTTCGGTTAGTTTGCTTCCAAAATAGGGGTTTTCTTTTTGTAAAAGCACTTTTTTAATATTGTCATTAGAGTTTTAATTTTAATTATTAATATTATTATATTTTTTTTGTATAATAATTTAAGTGTCTTTATATAATTGTTCAAATTTTTATGTTTTATTTTAAATTTGTAACGCAAAATTAATTTTTTTTCGCTTTCTTGTTTTGAATTGGTTTTTAAAAATCAGACTCTGGCGTCACACAGTGGTTCAAAACCAAAAAAAAGTGGTAATAAGTCTGGAACTTCTAAACTATTGGTTGGATTGGAATAGTATATTCTAGGCGATTGTAGTCAAGGATATGGCTTTCAAAATATTTATTTTTGAGATACCCTGTTGTAACACAGGGTGAGCTACAGGGTGCCAAATTCGACCACCTCGAGGTGGAAAATGCTTTCAAAGCTTGTAACTTTTATAAATATGAAGTGATTTTTACGCTTTTAAAATTTTTCCAATAACCATTAAATTGTTTACAAAAAACATGCCAATACTACCTAGTTATCGCTTATGGTTTAAAAAATATTTGGCTTTAAAAATCAACATTTGAACTTTTCACCAAATTCTTTCTTGGTTTTTCGCAAATAACATTTTTATTAAAAAAAAAATCTAAAAATATGTGGCGATAGCCAGTACTTTTGAAAAAAATACGTTGAAATATTTTTTGAATTATTTCAAACCGTTTAGTGAGCACAAATTCTTAAAGTTGACTTTTTGAATCAGGTTTTAAAAATTGCAAATTTTTGCCAAAAAATACCATTCATTCTTTCACTTTTTTCTCACAACCCTGGTAAAACATGTATATTTTTTTCTACATATTTTAAAAGAATATGCTTCAAGAATGGTTGTAAGCGAAATTTTTAATATTTTTGGATATGCACCCTACGTCCAGCATTGAACGAAATTGGGCAATTAAAAAAAAATCTAAGTATTAAAAGTTAATACAAAAATATCCGCTCGATTTCTTCAAATATTTCACCGCAGTATTAAAGCTCCAAATATTTTTATTTATTTGCCGCAATAAAATTCACCGCCATTACATAAACGTGGTCAGGAGGGCTTAAATGGTGAAAAAAGTCAAATTTTCATACGAATTTTTTTTGTTAACATAAAAAACATATTAAGATTAGTTATTTTTATATTTTGTTTAGAACGACATTTAAATTATCTAAAACACTTCAAAAAATCATTTTGATAACGTTAATAGTTTTTGAGATATTTATATTCAAATTTCAGAAAAAAATATAGAAAAACTATGGTTTTTCGTTTTTTTTTTGGTTTTTTTGGTAAAGTGTTCCCAACATTTTTGAATTTTACTTATTATTATATATATTGTTAAAGAAGACATATTTATCTATTCAACAATATATAACATGTCTATCAAATATATTGCAACATGCTGAAATAATAACCCCAAACCACACTCCACAGGCAAAAATTTAGCTATTTCTCTATTTGTTCATATAAATGGTCATTTACATAGTGAATGACATATTTATACCCTATACCACTATGTGGTTTGGGTATAATGACTTTGTGCTGCTGTTTGTAACAACCAAAAATATTTGACCTAGACCCATCTTTAATTATACCGATCGACTCAGAATCACTTTCTGAGTTGATTTAACAATGTCCGTCCGTCCGTCCGTCCGTCCGTCCGTCCGTCCGTCCGTCTGTGTGTCCATGTAAAGCTTGTAATCAAACTGCAGGTCGCAAATATGAATATATTTTGATGAAATTTGGTACATAAGCTTCTATCGGCCATGGGATGAACGCTATTGAAATTGGTGAGAATCGCTCCATGTTCAGACCTAGCCCCCATACAAATTACCCATATGAAATCGACATAAACTTCCATAAGATCCAAATTGTCATATAGATCTTACTCAAATTGGGTTTGTATGCGTTCATTACATCCACTAATGAGTAGTCCAAAAATGATCCCTTTGACCCCATATAGAGCTGCTTCCCGATCTTCACTTAAATCTATTAATAAACAAAAATATTGCACTGATTCTTCTCAAATTTTGTTTGTATATATTTTTGCAAAATACAAGAGACTTTACCAAACATGATCAGGATCGGTCCATTTTTGGACCTAGTCCCTTTGTAGATATAGCATCCGATATGAACTTTTTCATATCTGCAGCCAAAAAAATTAATAAAAATCCCACTCAAATTTGGTTTTTGCTTATTTTCAATGTCCAGTTAGTTGGACCTAAGAGATAGGGTTTCTAAACGCATGGTATAGGGTATCGTATAGTCGGTCTAGACCGACTATAATTTTCTTACTTGTTTTTTATTGTTTTTTGGTAAAGGGTTGCATACGTTTTTATTACTTCAAATAACTTTATATATCTTTTCAAAGAAGGTATAATTATAAGTTAATGGTGTATGAAATATTTACCTAATGAGTTTCAACTGATCATAAAATTGCCCGAAACTCTGATACCTATTGCAAAATATCTGTAATTCACAATACCTTTTTATTAAAAAAAAACAGGTAAAAGCCAAATCCTTAGATTCACTAAAACAAAATGTAAGTATAGGTTAAAGTACCTGCTCGATATATTACCTTTCAAAAAGTATTTTCAGTATATAACCATGAGTTTCTTGTTTATTAAGATCACTTACGTATAATCTAACATGGAGGTTACATTAAAGTATTATTCACTTTGCAAAGTTATTTGGGAAAATCCTTCCGATTCTACTATTCATTCATCACGTTCGGAAAAAGTCTCGAAATTATTTTATACAATTAACAACACTTACGGTTTAAATGTGAGATCTGAAGATGTTGAAAATTTTTACAAAGCTTACGAAAGCCAATCGGGTTTATCAAAATCAAAGTTTATGACTAAAAATGAAGAATGGTTGCAAACGGGCCTCACAGTACAAATTGAGAAAAAGGCATTTGGTCGACCTAAAAAGGACTACGAAAATATTCAATCAAGGACAAAAAAGAAAAAACAAGAAGAAATCATCGCCTAATGAAATTAAGGATTCTTTTAAATCAGCCTTGACACGCACGCAACCAAAGGAAGCTGCTAAAATTGTAGATGTGTTACCAACTGCATCTCCTAAGCGGTTGAAGCGTATGGTGCAAAGTATTTCAACTCCAAAATCGTCAACATCATTTACAGAAGAGGATGCGTTAGCTCTTATTTTAAATTTGGGATTGACAAGAAATAAATACGGTATTTTGAGAAAAGCTCTCAAAGAAAAAGGATTTGATATTTTTCCTAAAAGCAGAGCCATAAAGGAAACAAAAAATAAAATTCTACCATCTAATGTGAAATCCAATACTGAAAGTGCAAATGTTGGATTAGCGGAACTGCTTGAAAACACTGCATCTAGAATAATATCCACATTTAGCAAAGAAAAAATAGAAATATGCAACAATTCAGAAATTACGTTAATATGTAAATGGGCCGTTCCATGATCACGTATGTGACACTTTTACGCGTTTTTCACCCCCAATACATATTTAAAAGGTTCTTATGCTGATAATTTTCTTGAACTTACATTTTTACTTGAAACTGGATGCTCTTGTTGTCCTTAACAGATTTTTCCAGAAACATTGCATCATAAATAAAAGTACAGTAAATAAATTTGTAGCTATCATGTATGTGACATTTTGGAGAAGTACTTTTCATATGCAACACTTTGCATATTTATTTCAGCTAATGTATAATAGCTTCTATGCTTTTTTTTTTTTAATAGTTAGAACCAGCGCTGACATTATAATAAACATTCTTTTTTATTAATTCATTTGAAATCCAGGCTATTTAAAAAAGTTAATCGCCTATCATGTTTGTGACAGGGAAATCATGTATGTGACAGAGTAAAAAATGAATTTTTTTTAAAGGCATATTACAGCATTTGTTTTCCTAAATGATTAATCCAAATACAAATATTGTTAAAATGTTATGATATATTTTTATAAAATTGACATTACATTTATATACACACATTAAGTTTCACCAGAATATCTCTTAACTATAGCTGGTTGCAAGGATCTACAGTCAATATAAAAGTGAAGTTCACAGTTACAATTAATAATTGAATGTACACTTTGAATGCCTTTGATTTTAATTGCGTTTGACCAATCTATCGATCCAGACTCGGCGTCAATTTGTTCCTGCATAATTGGCATAACAGTTACATTGGGCATAACCTTTGCGGCGACAATCGAAAAATCTTTAGCTGTTTGCACAACTTCTCTATGCCCCATTACTTCTGCACGTACTCGTGACTTCGCAGAGCCACCTATACCGTCGACCACACCCTTGCCATGTGATGTGGCCGTGTACTTCCAGTCTATGGACTCAAATTTTTCTTGAAATTTAGAATTTAACAGGTACAGGAAGTAGGCCATGTATCTGTTTTTAAACTCGCTGGATGGGCCATCAGTCCAAATTATTAATTTAGGTTTACTTTTTGTTTCAATCATGTACAAGAGGTTGGTAAGAAACACAGCAACAGTGTTTTTAGTTTTATCTCGTGTGTCTGACACTATGAGGAAACATTTGGTATTTTTGGCATCAAACATTGCTGCTGTAAACAAAGTTACGCTTTTACGACTCCATAAGGCTGATTGCACTTCCCCTTGCCATTCACATGTATAGTTCATTGCAAAGTCGAGTTGAAGCACTAAACTATTCTCTTTGTCGCTTTCAAATGCAGAGGCCTGGATTCGCTTAATCCGAACGTGTTCTTTAAAATCGGGTATAGCAGTTTTAATTTCATATAGCAATTCTGCTGCGCAACCCTCATGACATTTTATTTCAAGCCTCTTGGTGTCCTGGTGTTTAACCCACTGGTTCCAATTAACTCGAGTTTCGGCTGTAAACATTAGGCCTACACTGTCCATTGTGAGGAGGTTTCCATCTCGACAATTTTCACACTCATTTCTCCAGCAGTCTGACTGCAAAACTTGATTTTTGTCTACAGTCTCCGAACACAGGAATTTTCCCAAAAATCGGTGATTGTATTTTAGTTTTAAGCCATTCAACATCATTTGAAAATTCTCATGTTTGAAGCATTTACACTGGTTGACAGGAGTATCTTTAATAAAAAGGACATTTTCTGGACGCAAGCTACAAAATTTAGAGTAGCCAATTTGGTAATCAGGATATTTTTCTTTAAACAAGAAATGGGCTTCCTTTAAATGTAACATTAAATAGTATTTTCGCACACGTTTTCTTTCTCCCTTCACCCAAATCGTCATTTCATCTTTTTGTCCTGGAGCGGTGTACACAATATCAGATTGTGAAAAATAATTAATAACTAAAGTTTCTAGGACGTCGATATTGTTGCCATTAGTTGCGTCTTCCATTTTCTGAGACAATTTTAGTCCAACATGTGAAGCCAACCCTGACACGATGGCTAGCTTTTTGCTAGGTGACTTGGGAAGAGATCTCAAAGATTTACCAAGAGCTTTACTATAGGTCTGCCGTACTCTATATGGCATAGGAGATGGTGTAGAAACATTGCTTGTACTTGGATTTTCGGGTGAGCTCAAAGCTAACTTCCTACGTTTTCTACACTGTTTCTGTCTTTCATTGGCTGCCTCTCTCTGTTTCTTCTTTTCAGAAGCTGACAAAGTTTCAGCTTGATTTTTTCTGATGGCCTGTTGTCTTTTTTTTTCCTTGTCTCTGAACTCTGGGTCTTCACACTTCTTTTTATAATATTTTTTCTGATTTTTTGCTAACCTCTGCTTCTTGGTGGAGTCCATTTTCACAAGTATGGCTGCTGAAAAGCACATGGTTTATACAATGTAATATTATTACGTTAACCATGCAACTTTTAGGCTCTATAAAATCACAACAAAAGCAAAACTTACCTATTTTTTACAGCAGGTATTTAACACAATCCTTGTTAGAACAATTTTTCTCATAAACTTTAGGAAATGACTATTTCAGTCCTTCTGGAAGAAGAATGTTCTTTCTACTGTAAGTATTGCACGATGCAGAATACCAATTGAAGTGTTGCCAGATGCATAATACAAATTGTTGTGTTGCCAGACAATCATATTACTTATTATTATAACATTTACCTGATTTTTGCAAATGCAAATAATGCAAAATGTAATTTCTGTTATTGTCACATTCGTGATGTCACATACATGATTGGGTTAGTCACAAACATGATAGCCTATAACTCCCAAAGTAAAAATTTAAAAAAACTTTGCAATATTTATTTAAAGTCACACAGCCAAACTAGCTTTGCATTGCGGTTAAGAAAATATTAGCTTTAATATTGAGTCGTATATAACAATAAATGCAAGTTCCTATCATGTATGTGACATCGTGGTTTTATGTATTCTCTAGAAGTTCAGTAGTAAGCAGGAAAAAGATGTAATGATAATTTTTAAAGTGTTATTTATTAGTATTTATACATAAGAATAGGGGTTGCTATATTAAAAAATTTACAAATAATCATTAAATGTGAAATTCTACACCCAAAGATAAATTTTGACACCTTTAAAATTTACAAATTTTTAGTAGGCTGCACTTCAACTACTCAATTTTGGTCCTAGATATTTTTCGCCTTGAAAATAAGTTACACCATTGGAAAGAGCATCTTTTAATCTTTTAATAATGATGGTTACCCATTTTTTAAAACAAACTTTAAAAAAAAAGCTGTGGTTGTCAAATCTACGGAACGGCCCAAATGGTGATGCGAGGGAATATCTGGATTTTCTGAGTATAGACAACCAAGTGGAAGCAATTCAGAAATAGATTTTTCAACAATTTTTATGACATCATTAGTACCATTAAAAATGAGGCTATATAATGAGACAAGTTCTTCTTCTAGTGAGAGAGAATATCAGGACATATGGAGTAATTTAACACCCGGATCTAAGTTTCTATGTTGCCCAATCCGATTTGAGTACACAAAGGAAGACAAAATTACAACACAAAGCTTAGTGAGTTCAATAAATCAGGAAATTTCGAGATTGTCTCCAGTTTTTGTGGAAATATCTGGAAGTGTCATTAAAGTGTTATTTCAACCACTTTTTACAATGATTGATGGGAAAATAGCCAATGCCGTTACAGATATAACATCTACTTGGAAATGTAATATATGTGGAAAGAAAAGTTCAGAATTTCATAACAGTTGTGATGAAATTCCTATTAATGAAAATGCTTTAAAATTTGGAATATCACCACTTCATGCAAGAATACGATTTATGGAATATTGCTTGCATCTCGCATATGATCTAAAATACCGGCAAATTCCAGGACAATAAAATATACCAGTTAAAAATAATACTGATCTACACGCCATACGAAAAACTGAGAAGAAAAGAATTCAGGATGAATTTAAAATGCAACTTGGTCTAATTATCGATAAGCCTCTTTGTGGCTATGGAAGTTCAAATGATGGTAATACAGCAAGACGTTTCTTTGAAGATCCCGAAACTACTTCTTTGATTACTGGCATTGACACGGCTTTAATCGCACGGTTTAAAGTAATATTAGCTGTCATTAATAGTAAACAACAAATTAATGAGGAGAAATTGAAAATATATGCTAGTGGAACTAAGGAATTAATAATGAACTTATATCCTTGGAGGCCAATGACACCAACTGTACACAAAGTATTAGCTCATGGGAAAGAAATAATACAAAATAGAATCCTGCCCTTGGGAGAACTGACTGAAGAAGCACAAGAAGCTAGAAACAGAGATGTCAAACACTTTAGACTTTTTAATACAAGAAAATGTAGCAAAGAAGCCCAAAATTCCGATTTAATGGAATATTTATTGATATCATCAGATCCAGTAATATACTCCATAAGAACAAAATGGTTACCAAAAATAAGTCTTGAAATAGAAAATGATGATTCCGAAGCTATGGATATAAAACATCTTTTAACTTTTGATATTTCTGATTGTTTTGTAGAAAATAACTAGTAAAAAAGCAGACAATTGTTATGTACTTTTAAGCCTATTATAAAACAAATAAAAAAATACTCATTAAAAAAAATTTAGTTATATTTGTTATTTAATAATGAAAATATCTTAGGCATTGGATTTTTACCTGTTTTTTTTTGTATAAAATCAGCATCAGAGTTTCGGGCAATTTTATGATCAGTTGAAACTCATTAGGTAAATATTTCATACACCATTAACTTATAATTATACCTTCTTTGAAAAGATATATAAAATTATTTGAAGTAATAAAAACGTATGCAACCCTTTACCAAAAAACCATAAAAAAATATGTCATTCACTACATAGTGACCATTTATATGAACAAATAGAGAAATAGCTAAATTTTTGCCTGTGGAGTGTGGTTTGGGGTCATTATTTCAGCATGTTGCAATATATTTGATAGACATGTTATATATCGTTGAATAGATAAATATGTCTTCTTTAACAATATATATAATAATAAGTAAAATAAAACGAAAAACCATAGTTTTTCTATATTTTTTTCTGAAATTTGAAAATAAATATCTCAAAAACTATTAACGTTATCAAAATGATTTTTTGAAGTGTTTTAGATAATTTAAATGCCGTTCTAAACAAAATATAAAAATAACTAATCTTAATATGTTTTTTATGTTAACAAAAAAAAATTCGTATGAAAATTTGACTTTTTTCACCATTTAAGCCCTCATGACCACGTTTATGTAACGGCGGTGAATTTTATTGCGGCAAATAAATAAAAATATTTGGAGCTTTAATACTGCGGTGAAATATTTGAAGAAATCGAGCGGATATTTTTGTATTAACTTTTAAAACTTAGTTTTTTTTTAAATTGCCCAATTTCGTCCAATGCTGGACGTAGGGTGCATGTCCAAAAATATTAAGAATTTCGCTTAGAACCATTCTTGAAGCATATTCTTTTAAAATATGTAGAAAAATATATACATGTTTTACCAAGGTTGTGAGAAAAAAGTGAAAGAATGAAGGGTATTTTTTGGCAAAAATTTGCAATTTTTAAAACCTGATTCAAAAAGTCAACTTTAAGATTTTGTGCTCACTAAACGGTTTGAAATAATTCAAAAAATACGTCAACGTATTTTTTTAAAAAGTACTGGCTATCGCCACATATTTTTAGATTTTTTTTTAATCTATTTTAATAAAAATGTTATTTGCGAAAAACCAAGAAAGAATTTGGTGAAAAGTTCAAATGTTGATTTTTAAAGCCAAATATTTTTTAAACCATAAGCGATAACTAGGTAGTATAAGCATGTTTTTTGTAAACAATTTAATGGTTATTGGAAATATTTTAAAAATTTTTAATACATATTGTTCCTTTTTTTTATAATATATCTAGCATACATACGAAACAAATTAAGTTGTTTGTTCCTTGGAAAGAAACACAAAAAGTATGTCGCCATTCGGTTCAAAAAATTGTTTCTTTCTTTTAATGTGTTTATTTTTGCAGAATTTTAAATTTACAAATAGTTATCCTAAATCCGTTCTTTACAACTTTAGAAATACTTGGCATATAAGTATATGTATATTAACAATATTTATATATTTCTTTTTTTATATATAAAATATATGCTATTTGTTTATGAATGCTTCTTATATAAATATATTGTTATATATACAAATTTAGAATAATTTTAAAATGAGTTTGAATAAGAAGGTATTAATTAATTTATTTATTACACTTTTTTTAATTTAATTCATGATTTGCCCTCATAAAAGTAAGTATTTTTTCGTTAAATTATTGAAACTGATTTTCGTGAAATTGATTTTCTTAATTATATTGAAAATTTTTTATTTAAGCTAATGCATTTTTTCATTGCCTTAACGAACTTTATTTTTATAAAATTAATATTTTTCATTAAATTAATCTATACGTATACATATATTTTCATTTAATATTTTTTCGTTAAATTATTGAAATTGATTTTCGTGAAATTGATTTTCTTCATTATAGTGAAGATTTTTTTCTTTTAAACTAATGAATTTTTCCATTGCCTTAACGAACTTAATTTTTATAAAATGATTATTTTTCATTAAATAAATCTGTACATATACATACATATTTTTTTATTTAATTCATGATTTTCCCTCATGAAATTAAATATTTTTTTGTTTCATTAAATTATTTTTTTTTTAATTCATGAGCTCTTTTAAAACAATTAATTTTTATTTACTAAATTAAAACAAATTTTGTATTAAATTATTATAACTTTCGTTTATCTAATTTTTCCCTTTAAAGTTAGAAACTTTTTTCATTTATTTAAGTATTTTTTTCATTAAATTATAAATTTTTCCCATCAAATTAATTAAATTAATTTTCGTGAAATTATGGAATAAATTACCTTACCTTAATGATTTTGTTTTCATAATTTTTTTTATTTAATTCGTGATTTTTCCCTCATGAAATAAAGTGTTTTTTGGTTAAATTATTGAAATTGATTTTCGTAATATTAATAAAGTCATTATTACATTATTTTTATTAGGTAATTAATTTTTTTTTTTTTTTCATTACATTGAGAATTTTTTCTTTCGTATTTAATTTATTATTTTCCCTCATAAAATTAAGTATTATCATTGTCAAATTATTGAAATTAATTTTCGTGGAATTAATTTTATTCGTTACATTAAAGATTTTTTTTCTTTTAAGCTAATAAATTTGTAATAAAACAGATTTTTTTTTGTCATAAATATTTTCATTCCCCTTTTTCTGTTTCCTTTTTTTGTTCTTTAATATTTGTAAATCCGATTTTTAAACTTGATTCTCTGTTTGATTCCATTTTTAAAAATAAGTTGGAATTTGTTTTATAAAAGAAATCGCTACATTGGTTCAAACTATATATCAAATTAATTTTCTCTTCGCCATTTAAGTGGTCCATTTTAATTTTGTTTATTAAAGAACCCTCACTGTTATTTTCTTGAAGTAAATTGTCGTCAACGAAGTAGTAATTATCGGAGGTAACCGGCCACGAATTATTTTCGTTGATACATTACGTTTGGGAATTTAGCAACTGTTTCTAATTCAATTTTAAATTTATGTGGATTGTAAATACCTTCATTAACAATTGTTTCGCCAATATAACTATGTTTTATGTTATTGCCTAAGCCGCGCCCAACATTGGTAATTAAACTATTTTTCTGAGATTTTGGAAATAATATAGGCACAATTTTATTGTTTATTTTAATTTGGTTATTATCGTAATCTATAACGGCTTTATATGTACGTAACATGTCGTTTCCTATAATTCCATCGTAATCGTCGTGAAATTTTGTAATGGTACGGCGGTGGTGGAACTTCCGCTTCCGTTTCCCTGAGCCTTAACGGGTGGAACGTGCTGGCAGGGGACCTAGCTCGCCGGAGGAGTGGGATCTTGTTAAGACCCAGGGAACCGGCACAACAGATTTCACGTGCGATTTACAAAAAAAAAACTGTCAAAACATTCTATGGTCGCTAGTGCATGGATGGCCATACTTACTCGGGGATTAGGGACGAGGTGTTATGCCCCTTTTGCCCTCCCTACCATGTTACCTCTACTCCATCTAAATTGGAGGTAACCAACATAAATAAAAAGAATTGGTTGGGTTTTGGTTTTCTTTTTTTTTTTCCTTTTCTTTGTATGTTTAACGTTTTCAAATCACAGTTTATAATTTTTTAACACATTCTCTTCAACTCAGTACCTTTATTCACATTTAAAATTTTTAAAACCTTTTTAGTTTGCAAAACTGTACTAATTTCCTTTTTTTTTTTAAGTACACAATTTATTTTAAATTGTTCCGTGTCACTTTTAAACGTACATATATATCAATCGCCCAAACAAACAAACAAACAAACAAACACACATTACCTCTTTATTATATTAGTATAGATAAGTAAAATGCAAAAATTTTGGGAACACTTTACCAAAAAAACCAAATAAAACGAAAAACCATAGTTTTTCTATATTTTTTTCTGAAATTTGAATATAAATATCTCAAAAACTATGAACGTTATCAAAATGATTTTTTGAAGTTTTTTAGATAATTTAAATGCCGTTCTAAACAAAATATAAAAATAACTAATCTTAATATGTTTTTTATGTTAACAAAAAAAATTCGTATGAAAATTTGACTTTCTTCACCATTTAAGCCCTCATGACCACGTTTATGTAACGGCGGTGAATTTTATTGCGGCAAATAAATAAAAATATTTGGAGCTTTAATACTGCGGTGAAATATTTGAAGAAATCGAGCGGATATTTTTGTATTAACTTTTAAAACTTAGTTTTTTTTTTAAATTGCCCAATTTCGTCCAATGCTGGACGTAGGGTGCATGTCCAAAAATATTAAGAATTTCGCTTACAACCATTCTTGAAGCATATTCTTTTAAAATATGTAGAAAAATATATACATGTTTTACCAAGGTTGTGAGAAAAAAGTGAAAGAATGAAGGGTATTTTTTGGCAAAAATTTGCAATTTTTTAAACCTGATTCAAAAAGTCAACTTTAAGATTTTGTGCTCACTAAACGGTTTGAAATAATTCAAAAAATACGTCAACGTATTTTTTTAAAATGTACTGGCTATCGCCACATATTTTTAGATTTTTTTTTTTATCTATTTTAATAAAAATGTTATTTGCGAAAAACCAAGAAAGAATTTGGTGAAAAGTTCAAATGTTAATTTTTAAAGCCAAATATTTTTGAAACCATAAGCGATAACTAGGTAGTATAAGCATGTTTTTTGTAAACAATTTAATGTTTATTGGAAAAATTTTAAAAGCGTAAAAATCACTTCATATTTATAAAAGTTACAAGCTTTGAAAGCATTTTCTACCTCGAGGTGGTCGACTTTGGCACCCTGTAGCTAACCCTGTGTTACAACAGGGTATCTCAAAAATAAATATTTTGAAAGCCTATATCCTTGACTACAAGCGCATACAATATACTATTCCAATCCAACCAATAGTTTAGAAGTTCCAGACTTATTACCACTTTTTTTTGGTTTTAAACCACTGTGCGTCATCTAATTTACAAGTCTTCTTATAATAATGGCAAATAATAAAATGTAGTGTAAAAACGTTAAACTACTGATCGTGATTGTGCATGCCTCTCTATTTACTCTTATAGAAAGCAGCAATATAAAACAGAGCATGCAGAATCATGATTTACCCTTGGCAACAGGTAGAAAATAAAAGATTATTGATTTTACCCAGTAACCAAACTTTATATCAAAACAGGGTGTTTTTATAACAAAACTAGGCATGCAGAATCATTTCACTTCTCTTACATACACATTGTGTATGTAAGAAAGTAGATATGATTGTGCATGGTTAAACAGATTATTGTTTTACGCTTAGTTATAATATGAAATAACGTAGTATTTGTATTGTTTCAAAAAATATATGTAAACTAAAGAAAAACAAAACAATGATCTTAATGAACACTAAGTAATAAAAATAAGGGTATTCAAATAGTATTGCATACGTTTGTATATAAATGGGTTTATACATATAACTCTAGACCGACTACACGATACCCTATTCCATAGGTTTAGAGACTCTATCTCTTAGGCCTAACTAATTGGATATAAAAAATAAGCATAAACTAAATTAAGTGGCATTGTTATTAATTTTGTTGCCTTTGAATATGAAAAAGTTCATATCGGATGCTATTGTAGTTCATCCCTTTATATGCGACCCAGAATACTGATAAAGTTAAGAGTTGTATAAAATATTAATATATAAGTTATATTTGAGTAATATAAGAATATAACTAAAGTACGACTAGAGACCAGTCTGGTGATAAACACAAATTAGACAAGTCGTATCATTTTAAATTATATATACCCTTATATAGCGACCGTGACAAGAAAAAAAAAATCTTTATATACAGAAAAATAACAAAAACAATTAAAGTGAAGTGGAAGTGAAGAACAAAATAACAAATACTGCAAACATAGAAAAAAGGAAAAAACATGAAACGAAGACAAACTTTAAATACAGGAAATAATCATAAATTTTTGATGTGTAAACATCTATACGCGCAGGGGGGTAAATTTCTAATTCACAATACAATCACAAAAACAGTGTAAACGTAATAGGTGAGAGCTGTCACATAACGCTGTGTGACTTATAATTGGATTGGTGAAAAAATTATTATATAACATTGTTTTTTTATGCCACTTATTTAAAAGCGTCACTATGTGTCACTTATATACGTTTATATTGGGATATTTTTAACGTTTTACAGCAAAGGGTTGTTGAATTAGCTGAAACAGTTTATGCTATAAGTGATACATAGATGACGCTTTCTGTCTGATTTTAAAAAATTACATAAAACTAGTAAGAGTGTTAAATTCGGCTGTGCCGAATCTTTGATACCCTCCACATCGATTTGAGTATTGATAATAATACCAAATTATTTCAGAAAATTCTTTGATTGGTTTTCGTCTTTTCTATTATTTCGGATTTATTTCGGTGTTTGTTTTTTGGTCATCGTGGTTGCTGATCGGCATGCATTTAGGTTATATACCTATATGCATGCGTTTCCGGTTATATGACATAACTTCTCGTTTAATTTAGTTTTTGTTAATTAAATAGCTCGCCCTAACCTCCATTGCAAAGGTAATGGTTGTGTAGGGTGGCTATATACATTAAATCGTTCTAATTGGAGATGGCTGTATAGTTTCTTTTAATTGGCCAAATATTTCTTCATTGCGGCCATATAGGTCGGATGGACTAACAAAATAATAACCAAAAAAAGCTCTCTCAACTTTTTTTATTAAAACATTGCCATATTTTAAAACATAGAGAATATATTTATAATAATAAGTAATCAAATTAGGGATGTCAAACGCAAAAAACCAAATGTCCCAAACATGTTAAATAAAATAATTTGTTATCTTTATTTTCTGAAAAACTTCAAATTTTCATCCAAAAAAAATTGTGAAAATTTATATATAAATAACATTCTCATCAAATTGCGTTTATTTATGTAACAATTTCTATGTTCGATAACAACAACAGCTGACTTTAACAATAGCGAATATCGTTTAAAATTTTTACTAATAATTTTGTAATTTTCTTTTTTTTAACGATTCGACTATCGTTAAAATAAGTTACTTAACGCTGTACTGAAAAGTTATTAATTTCTCCTGAATGGCAATATTTTTTTTAAATGTAAACATTTTTTAAATGTAAACATATTTGGTGTTTTTTTTATTTTGGAATTTCAATTTGTGTTTAACGAATAAAATTTATATAGTTAAGATGCAATTGAAGTCTTCTAAATTTAAAATTATTATTTCCGACGTTTTGATATGATTTTCTGAAATTCAATTAATATTCTCTAATTTATAATTGGAAATTTTAATTCCAGTTTTTAGAATTGATATTTTCTTAAATTTAAATGGAAAATTTAACAAGTAAGAAAATTATAGTCGGTCTAGACCGACTATACGATACCCTATACCATGCGTTTAGAGACCCTATCTCTCAGGCCCAACTAACTGGATATAGAAAATAAGCATAAATCAAATTTGAGTGGGATTTTTATTAATTTTTTCAGCTGCAGATATGAAAAAGTTCATATCGGATACTATATCTATATGGGGACTAGGCCCAAAAATGGACCGATCCTGACCATGTTTGGTAAAGTCTCTTGTATTTTGCAAAAATATATACAAACAAAATTTGAGAAGAATCAGTGCAATATTTTTGTTTTTTGATAGATTTAAGTGAAGATCGGGAAGTAGCTCTATATGGGGCCTATGACTAAGAGTTGTCCAATAGGGATCATTTTTTGACTACTGATTAATGGATGTAATATATACATACAAACCCAACTTGACTAAGATTTGTATGATAATTTGGATCTTATGGCAATATATGTTGACTTCATAGGGGTCATTTGTATGGGGGCTAGGTCTGAACATGGACCGATGCTCACCAATTTCAATAGCGTTCATCCGATGGCCGATAAAAGATCAAATACCAAATTTCGTCAAAAAATATTCATAGTTGCGACCTGCAGTTTGATTACAAGCTTTACATGGACACACAGACGGACGGACGGACGGACGGACGGACATCGTTAAATCGAATCAGAAAGTGATTCTGATTCGATCGGTATAATTAAAGATGAGTGTAGGTCAAATATTTTTGGTTGTTACAAACAGCAGCACAAAGTCATTATACCCAAACCACATAGTAATTATAAACAATTTTTAAAAATTAGATGTAATCGCAATCAGATATTTTGTAGGTAAAGCAGAATAATAGTTCTATATAACTATGTAGAACTGTTTTAAAGAAAAAAAACTCATTGATGAACTCGGCAACTCTATTTTATAAAGACAACAAAAAATTAACATGCCAAACTTATGTTCATATTTGTAAAAGAATAATGAAAAAACGTATGAAATAAAAAACCAGCCCGTGTATACTCTTAACATTGTTCTGTATGATATCTAGTTGAAAATATTGACATTCATGTTAAAATGGAAATAACTATTGCAAAGCTAATTAGAACAAAAATTGTGGCGCCATCTACTGTGACATAGTCACGCTGAGCAAAATGAAGTGACACTCTGTTAATGCAAAAGAAATGTATTTTCCCCACACAAAATATTGCAGAAAATTATGTAAATAAAATAACATGCAGTTGCTATGGATATACATATATAGAATATATGTATATTATTTGTATTATTTAATATGTTTATGTATATATATGTAAATATTACACACAAAAATACAACATCAAACGTTATTTTTGTTTTTTTCTCTTTAAATAAATTTATACATAAATTTTTTTTTTTTCTAAATTTACATTGTTTTTTTTTTATTAACAACTAGGTATTTTAGCATTATTTGCTTTGGATGTTGGTGAATTTTTACTCCCTTTATATTAACTCGTAGTGTCTGCTTGTCGAAAAAATTTTGGATCGATTTTAACCCCTTTCCCGTGATCCATTCGATCTGAAATTTTGCAGGCAGGCTTGTGGTAATGAGAGAAATGATCTAACAAATTTTTTAGTGATGCCAAAACAATCGAAACTTTTAAATTTTTCTACCAGATTTAATAAAAAAAATGTACAAAGGGTTAGTTTTTATTATATTATTACCACAACGACCACAAAAACAACAAGTTTAGCTATGACAATAACACAACGTTTAGAATAACAACAAGAACAATATAGAAACAATTTATGTCGATTTCATAGGGGTCATTTGTATGGTGGGCTAGGTCTTAACAAGGACCGATTCCCACCACTTTCAATAGCGTTCATCCTATGGCCGATAGAAGCTTATATACCAAATTTCATCAAAATATATTCATATTTGCGACCTGCAGTTTGATTACAAGGTTTACATTAGGGTGGACCTTGTGTCGATATTTTGGTAGATGAGGGCTCTATTCCGTGCCTTTTTGAAAAAAAATGACAATGCGGAAAAAAAATAAAAAAAAAAAAATTAGGGGTTGCGCACGAGCCGAGAAAAAGGTCCACTTTGCCAAAATTAGGGGGGAAATTGCCATAGGTCATCAGGGGTCACCCGTAGGGGGGAAGAATGTATGGCCGACCCCCATTAACTTTTTACCACCAACATTTTCCCCCAAGACACCCACCCCCTATCTCCTCCCCTTAGGGGGGTCACCATACAAAAATGGAGGTTGCTCAGTATTTTCGAAAAACACCATAGGTCATCAGGGGTCACCCCTAGGGGGGCAAAATATATGACCGACCCCCATTAACTTTTCATCCCCAACATCTTTTCCGAACAAACTTACCCTCTATCTCCACTCCTTGAGGGACTCCCCATACAAAAATAAAAGAAGCTGTAATTGAGTAGTACTACTAAGCACTTTTAATATAATATAGTCAAATTAACATATTTTTGTTCGCTGATGGGTATTTCTTGCGGTAAGAATCGATAACATGTAGTAAATACTGTTTCTCTTCTTCGCCTTGACACAGTATTCTATTATAATCTTGTATCATTTTTACTCCTCTTTCGGCAGTGTCGTTCACAACGCGCAAGTTATTTACAATTCTACGACCTTCTTGATAGTCTGCGCGAGATTTCCAGGTTGCTGGATTTGCAAGAATGAAATCTTGCGATATTCCAAATCGTACAAATAAATTTTTGGTATTATGAGAGACGAAGTTGCTCAAGTCTTTAGCCAAGAATTCCTCATTCACATCTTTGAATTTCACCTCGATTTTTTTAACGCTGATGCTTTTGATTACGACGCGAGGAGCTGGGGGAACCGGGTCGTCTTCTTCATCTTCTTCACCTTCTTCGTCTTCTTCATCTTCTTCGCCTTCTTCGTCTTCTTCATCTTCTTCACCTTCGTCATTCTCATTTTCTAGCAATGCTTGGGCCATTTTGGCCTTCAACTCATTTGAAACCTCGTCATCGAAAAAGGCAAGGGCTATGTGCTCATCGGCGAGATACCATAGGTGACCGATAAATTTCTTTATCATTACCCGAGATAAATCCTGGTCAACGGACTTGTACTCGACGATGTCCTTCAAAAACTTCCAGTCTTGATTCGGCGCCTCAGCTGCTCGAGAAGAACCAAACCATGCCTTGACGTAAAGTCGCACCACAAAAATACAAACGTGTCGAATACCATTCAATTCACATACAGATAAGTGAAAAGTTCTCCGAAACAAAAACATCTTGAGGCTGTAAATGGCTTTTGCCATCCATCGAGCATGGGAAACGGGTCCTGGAGGTCGGAAATGGTAATTCTCAAGTTTTTCACCCAGAAACAAAAGAATTAATTGTAGCATTTCTTTGTAGTCATCGCGAGGGTGTTTCACCTTCAATTGATCTAAGCAAAACTCCTTTATGCTGACTTGCATTGCCACAGGAATTTTTCTGACGACTTGATCGTCTATCAAGCCAGAATGGAATGGTTTAACCTTTACAGCATCCCATTCCTGTTTGAAACGGTCAAAGCAAGGAACGCCTGGTGCACTGGTCTTTCCCATTTTTGTCTCAAAAACTTCCCTTAGCACCAGTTCGTATACGTGGTGTCTGCAAGGTAAATATAAGATTTCTCTCTCCAACAGCCGCTCAAGAGCAACTGCGGCTCCGGAGAATGGGCCACTGTTCGTTGATGTCGTGTCGAAAGAAAATCCTTGTATTCGATGTGTCATATGCCAAGATGCCAACAGTTGATAAACGGCATGTGCTATTCTCCGGCCTTTTTCTTTCCCATCTTCTACTTTGGGAACTCCAAGAAGTTGTTCTTTTTCTCCGTACGAGACAATTACCGGTAGACGGTCCACCTTCTTTGTACCCACAAAATCCAAAAGCATTTTGCCATCCCAATGGACTACGAAGGATTTAGCTGCGACAAGCTGGAGATAAATGAAACGCGTTGAAGAATAAGAATTCTGAATGAGAGCAAATAAATCTATGCGATCTTACTTCTGGATTGTCTTTCACATAACTCAGCATGTTCTCTCGATTTGAACGCCGACATCTCCGAAGCGACGTACGGTTTATTGTGTATTGTTGAGGATCGCGTCCAAATGCTTCTGCCGCCGCTATCAAAATGCCGACCGCGTCTCGGTCAGTCACTTTGCACTTGTCCAAAGCTCATAGGACTCGTTCAGTAAAACATTGTTTGTAACCTCTTCTGTCACCAACATTTGATGGGCCAGCTTCTGCCGGGAAGTTTTCGTCCTGTCTCCCATTATCATCGCTTGAATCACTGCTTGAAAATTTAACCACTGCAATTGAAAGAATTTCATTTGAATATAAACATTGGACGAACACAAAAAGCGCGAAATAGCTAACCGCCTTTAGCGAACTGATCTCTACTAGATTCCGTTGCACGTTTGCGCCGCAACTCTTCTTGTTCTTCGCGCTCAGCTTTTCTTTTCCTCGTTCGAGTATCAGTAGCGTCCACACCTCCCATAGTTCCTGGCCGGCCATCTTCTCTTTGCTTTAGCAGAAACTCAATGTCTTCGGTATTTGTCATTTTCTCAAGGGCGTTGGCGTGTGCGATGTCGAAAAGATTATCCAAGCTATCAGAAAACTTATTCTCTTTTTCTCTAGTGGACTCAGTCTTTCTGTGAGATGACTTTCTTAAAGCATCCCACTCATCGTGCAGCGCAGTTATTTTTCTTGTAACATCTCCTCTGGCTTTCGTCGGAATAGCTGCTTGGCGCCAAAAAAATCATCACTGCGTCCGCGACTATAACCGCACTATTTTTCTTCGACATATTTCGTTTGCGAATGTTGAAGAAATGCATTCTTAGCACTTGCTTCTTCGACGGTAATTTGTTCCCCGTAATATTCATGCTTGGATAACCAATCAAAAAAATATCGTCGCGCGATCTAAGTTGTGTTGTCATCTTAACTTTTAAAAAACGGGAGAAAAATCAATTTACTTTTCGCGGTCGTCGGCTTGTTGAATGACAACAATCGATGAATGAACTGCTATTTATAACTACTGCGTATTTTGCAATATTTTACTGCCAGGTACTGATGAATGGGGGCATCTGCTACGTGTGCGTTTCAAATTTTTCAAGACTTTCCAAACAATGACCACTCTTGAATATTGGTGGAATTTCTGTAAAAAAATCAAAAAAAAATCAAAAAAATCTCGATATTGTGCAACTGTAAATACATAGATTTTCAGTATTTTTGTATGGGGAGTCCCTCAAGGAGTGGAGATAGAGGGTAAGTTTGTTCAGAAAAGATGTTGGGGATGAAAAGTTAATGGGGGTCGGTCATATATTTTGCCCCCTAGGGGTGACCCCTGATGACCTATGGTGTTTTTCGAAAATACTGAGCAACCTCCATTTTTGTATGGTGACCCCCCTAAGGGGAGGAGATAGGGGGTGGGTGTCTTGGGGGAAAATTTTGGCGGTAAAAAGTTAATGGGGGTCGGCCATACATTCTTTCCCCCTACGGGTGACCCCTGATGACCTATGGCAATTTCCCCCCTAATTTTGGCAAAGTGGACCTTTTTCTCGGCTCGTGCGCAACCCCTAATTTTTTTTTTTTTTAATTTTTTTTTTTCGGCATTGTCATTTTTTTTCAAAAAGGCACGGAATAGAGCCCTCATCTACCAAAATATCGCAAAAATTTCATTTCAAGGTCCACCTTAGTTTACATGGACACACAGACGGACGGACGGACATCGTTGAACCGAATCAGATAGTGATTCTGATTCGATCGGTATAATAAAAGATGGGTGTAGGTCAAATATTTTTGGAAGTTACAAACAGCAGCACAAAGTTATTATACCCAAACAACATAGTGGTATAGGGTATAAAAAAATAAACTCCTTTTTATTACAAACACATTAACAAATTTAATAAACACACACATAGTATTGTATAATTTTATGTATGTGTTAGTAGCAACTTTAAATGAAATTTACTCAAAATAAAGGAAAAAATTTTAAAATCTGTAAATCTGCAAATCGGGTAAAAAGAAATACCTTTCAAATAATATACGTTTGGTCAAAATCGGGATAAAACGGTTATAACTTTAATGAAAGCCAATTCAGGCATTGATTTCGTTTTCCATCTTTTGGCTATTCAATTTTTCTTTAAAATAAATTTAATTTCGAAATTTCACGCTTGATTATAATGAAACACGATTTATTATTTATTTATTTATTTATTGTATTAAAAATCAAGCAATTAAAAATAAAATATAAACAAACATTAAATATTGAAATAAAGACAAAGCAAACAGGACAATGGGCTTAAATTTATACAGACATTTAAATAACTCTGCTGACTCTTCACTCGAAACATCCCTCAAAGTGGTACGCAACTTAGCACTGAATAAATTGACTAAATCCAATAGAAATTTCCGGTAATAGGCCTTATTGAAATCAGTAGTTTCTTAAAGAAAACAATTTATTATAACACTTAATTATATATAAACAAGTAAGAAAATTATAGTCGGTCTAGACCGACTATACGATACCCTATACCGTGCGTTTAGAGACCCTATCTCTTAGGCCCAACTAACTGGACATAGAAAATAAGCAAAAACCAAATTTGAGTGGGATTTTTATTAATTTTTTTGGCTGCAGATGTGAAAAAGTTCATATCGGATGCTATATCTATATAGGGACTTGGTCCAAAAATGGACCGATCCTGATCATGTTTGGTAAAGTCTCTTGTATTTTGCAAAAATATATACAAACAAAATTTGAGAAGAATCAGTGCAATATTTTTGTTCTTTAATAGATTTAAGTGAAGATCGGGAAGCAGCTCTATATGGGGTCAAAGGGATAATTTTTGGACTACTCATTAATGGATGTAATGAACGCATACAAACCCAATTTGAGTAAGATCTATATGACAATTTGGATCTTATGGCAATTTATGTCGATTTCATATGGGTAATTTGTATGGGGGCTAGGTCTGAACATGGACCGATTCTCACCAATTTCAATAGCGTTCATCCCATGGTCGATAAAAGCTTATGTACCAAATTTCATCAAAATACATTCATATTTGCGACCTGCAGTTTGATTACAAGCTTTACATGGACACACAGACGGACGGACGGACGGACGGACGGACATCGTTAAATCGAATCAGATAGTGATTCTGATTCGATCGGTATAATTAAAGATGGGTGTAGGTCAAATATTTTTGGTTGTTACAAACAGCAGCACAAAGTCATTATACCCAAACCACATAGTGGTATAGGGTATAAAAAATTATAATACAGCTTACCTTTTGAGTGTTGTGAAATAAGAATTTCGGCCAAAACTGATACACATCATTTGGAAAATTGAAATACTGCTACCTTTGCTTGTACAGAACCGTGTGTGAGATATTGTTATAATACCTCCATAAAACAATTTGTTGAATATTCTGAGATCTTTGTTCTTTTGAACAAACATTATATTCCAGACATGGTAGAATGGCATAAACTAAAACATTCGAACCAAATAATAAAACAAACTCCCGTATCCATGTTATGGCAATAGACTGAAAGATAGATACAAGGATTAATGTAAAATTCTGCAATGAAGATTTTCTTTGTTCTTAGCTAGAATTTTTAATAAAATTTCAGTGCATTACCTTAATAAGTTTGGTGATTGCGCATGTATTACCAATATATTTATAGTGTCTTCCATGCGCATTGAACTGGAATCATTACGAATCGATTTAAGAAACTGTCAGCGTAGTTTCACACATTTGTATTTCTTGTGTATTATCTTCCATCATAAAAAGTCCATAAATAATATCAAATAGATAACCATATTATTTTCAGGTACAGCATTCACAATCGCAATCCAGGATATAACATATTGTCGCACAATATAATTCTTTACATAAATGCGTTCCTTAAGAAGAGGTATAAAAGCTTCTAGATTGAAAGTTTGTGAAGATTCTATAACAATATTTTTAAGTAAACAATCCAACAGGAATAGGTCGCAAGACGCCAGCAGGAAATAAATCGGAGAAGGGTATAATGGAGGAACATGCCACCAAGTTATACAAGGATCACACGGAAAATAGCGGACACGTAAATATTGATCGTTTAAACAATTGAGAATGGGACTAACGAATTCACTGACATATTTTGAAGAGTCCTAAAGAAAAAACAAAAATTTACTTGAAGTTTTAATTTAATTAATTACTTACCTTTCCAGAACCTAAACTTGTAGCCGCCAAACCAATTGAACCTCCCTTTCTTTTATTAGAATCCCGAGAGGAGGCAAAGTCATTGGACAACACGTTTGCGCAGTTATTTTTCATAATAAACTCAAAACATTCTGTGTGCGATATCACTTGAATCATTTAAATAATCAGCTTTTTTTAATATATATGTAGAAAGTATTAACTTTATTTATGTCTATATTTCTGTTTATTTTAACAATTTAAGTTAACACTTTAGAATTAACTTCACTTTCCGACAACCAATAATAAATAATACCCGGTAATTCACAAATATTGCTGTTTAACGAAAAAAAAAAAATTTTAAAAAACAACTCTACAACAACAACAATGACAGTCATATGTTTTTCAAATAGAAAAAAACTGTTTACGTGTTAGTTTCGGTCATTCCCCAGTATGCATTGAAATATTATTTCTCCAATGTTGGAGAAAAGTTAAGTTCTCAAATTGATGTCAAATGTAATTCTCAACTTGGGTTGAACAATTTTTCTCCTTGTTTGCTTTCAACTTGACATCAAGTTGAGACTTAACATTTTTTCCAATCTTTGAGAAACATTTTTACTCTCAATTGGATATCCAACACTTTTCTCCACTTGAGACCAAACATTTTTTCAACTTTACGATTTGTGTTAAGTTTGAGATATTATTTAAATATGTCATAAATAATAAATTAAATTAAAAACTGCCAAAAAAGTACAAATAATTAATTGATATATTTTTAATTATTTCTGCTTTTTGTCGAATTTTTCAATTTAAATTCTTATTTATGACATATTTAATATAAATATTCAAAAAATGTACAAATAATTAATTCATTTATTTTTAATTGTAGATTTTAAAAAATGTACATAATATGTACATTTAATGTTAAATGTGTACATAATAATGTTAAATATATAATGAAATTAAATTGAAACATTAAAAAAAGTTCAGTGTTTTCATTTCTAAAATTAGTATAATTTTTTTTTAATATGGCAATTCCGTACCTTCCATTTGATACCGATTGGAGATATTTCTTTGCTATCAAGGCCTGTACGCAGCTTGCTAAGGAATCAAAAACTTCATATAAAAAAACGCTTCAGAAATGCTTAAGGAATTTTTCTGTCAAAAAATTTCTGTTGATAGTCCGCAGCTTTTTAAAAAAGTAGTATTGTTTTTACTACTTTTTTTTGACGTAAATGAACTTAGGCAACCCAGGCTATGAGCAGGAATATCAAATTTTTCGTTCTTTCTGAAAGGAATTTTGACAGGAGAGGTAAGCATAAACAAAATGTAATATGCTAAAAAAAATAAAAGTTATTTTTCAGTTGCAAACCTGGGAAAAAACGAACAAAATTCGGCAAAAAAAAACAAGCGGATGGGTAATTTTGATACTGAGCTTAAAAAGCGTTTAGCAGGCCAAATAAAGCAGAACCGAAGAATTGATTTGTTTTCAATTTCACAATTCTTAATAATTGACAGAAATCAGCTGATTTCTAGCATTGCACTGAAAGGTACTTTTGTCCATTTTTTTCTTTAAGAAATATATGAAAATTTTCTGTTAAGATCCCTTAACAAGCTGCGTACAGATCTTCAAGTTGAAAATCACAAATTTCTCAATTTGATAACTATGAAAATCGCCATATAAAAAATGTGCCTTTTAAGTTGAGAAGACTATAATCGGACTATTGAGGTGCATTTGAGAATTAACGTTGGAGATTTGAGAAATGTATTTGAACTCAAATGCACCTCAAGTTGATAGCACACACACAAAAAATAGAAAATTAATTGTCAATAAGCAAAGCAAGTGGCTTCGAAATACGATGATGCCAGTTAATCATTTTTTGTTCACGCGGAATTTATAATTGGAGGAATTTTTTTCTCGAGAAATGTATTTTCCGTGAGAAAGAAATTCCTTGAGAATATTCATAATTGGGCTGAATAACTTTTAATTGACACATTTTAGTCAGAATAAATCATAATTCTAGTTAGATATTGGTTAATATTTAATTAGAAAAAATATTGTGGTGGCATCTACGCAATTATTGAGGCAGTCACGGAAAAATTAAATGCAAGTCTGTTTTTTTTAATATAACAAAAATGGATTTTCCCTTTAACAAAATATGGCAGAATTCATTATAAATGAAATGCAAAATGGAAAATCAATTTTGTGCTAATTCTTAACAAAATTAATAAAATATATATATATATGTATTATTATATTTATTAATATTTGTAATTTTATTTGACACAATTTCACACACAATTTTACAGATCAACTGTTTTCAAACTGATTTAGAAGTTTTCTGTTTTTGAAAAAGTAGCGCTAATTTGTAACATTTTGTGATGTAATGAAAATCGTAGAATAATAAGTTAATACACAATAAAAAATATTAAATTTTTAAGTTTTATATACATATTGCAATAAAAAAAACTTTGGTAAATTTACATTGAAGATGGTCAGAAATGAATGAGAAAAAATATATAGACATTAAAGAAAAGCACATTTAATGTTAAACTTTACGCACAAAATATATGGGTTTGTGTTGTTTCGAATTTAACTGTGGCTCTAAGTGAAAAGTTTTAGACCGATCGTATATTACATCTTGAGTATCCTCACCTAATATTTTAAAAAATTTTAAATTCTTTTTAACTCATTTAACCTCATTACGAAGATAGTAAAACCGTAAATATGGAAAATCCACGCACCTCAAAAAATTTTTTTCTATGAAACAAATTGAAGACATTTCATATTATACAATTTTTCTTTCAAAAATGTATCAATTATTGCAAATTTGAAATTTGACATATAGTAATTGTACATATATTTGTATAGATTTCGCAGTATTAAAAGAATATTATTTCTTTATTTAGAATATATGTAAGTATTGCTTGCAAAAAAATGCAACATCATGAATGAAACACGTAGACGACTGCTGCCAGCAGCATTTGAAGTCGTATAGTCAGCTACTTGATTTTTCTGAATACGACAGCAACATATAATACAATGCATTTTTATTTAAATATACAATTACTTTTACTTATATAAAATGCATTAGTATAACGTAAAAATAAATAAATAAATTAATTTAACCCCTTTTGATTATTAATGGAATTATAGCCTTTCATTTTGCGATTTTTTTTTTAACAAAATAAAATATTTCATAACACTAATTTCTTTTACATATTTTGTTATATTGTCAATACTATTTTTGTTTTGTAGTCAACAAAACACACTTGCAGTTTTTTTCTATTTGAAGAACATATGACTGTCATTGTTGATGTAGTAGAGTTGTTTTTTTTTTTGATTTTTTTTTCGTTAACTCTTTTGTATTAAAGCACCTCCAATATATGTATCCATTTTAGTTTGCAATTCAGTATATTTATAATTTATTACTTACAGCAAAAAATAATAGAAACAATTTTATCAGTTATGTTTACGAAACTATATAACTAGACCTGAAGTTGGCTGCAAAAGCAGTAGCCTGTGTAAAGAACAAGTTAGCGAAATGTAACTGTTACGCAACGTGTCAGCCTTTTTTTCACATGAAAAGTATTGGGACGTTCCGGTTACGTTCGGTAACTGTTTTAAATGATTTTCATGTAAAAAAAAACAACTGACTCGTTACGGTTACGGTTAGAAAACATTGACCTTTTATATATATTATAATGCTATGAATGCATTTATCTTTATTTTATTTTATTTATATATTCTTTTTTTTTTTGTATTGTATATTATTTTTTTTATTATTATTACTATTTCTTTTAATTATTTTTTTTCTTTAAATAAATTAATACATAAAAATTTGTTTTTTAAATTGTTGGTGAACTTTTACTCCCTTTATTTACTGCCTTTATATTAACTGGTAGTGTCTGCTTGTCGACAAAAATTTGGATCGATTTTTAGCCCCTTTCCCGTGAGCCAATCGATCTGAAACTTTATAGGCAGGCTCGTTGCGACGGCAAAAATAACATAACAAATTTCAATTTATATTTCCCCAATTCTCGGGACCTAATCAACGGATTTGGACGATTTTAAAAGCAAACTTCTCAGGATGTTAATGAATAATTTTTTATGCAAACGAGCACCCTAGCTGCCCGATCGATTTTAACAACTTTCCCGTGACCCAATCGATCTGAAATTTTGCAGACAGGCTCGTGGCAATGACAGAAATGATCTAACAATTTTTTTTAGTGATGCCAAAACAATGGAAACTTTTAAATTTTTCTACCAGAGTTGACAAAAAAATGTACAAAGGGTTTGTTTTTATTATATTATTACCACAGCGACCACAAAAACAACAAGTCCAGCTATGACAACAATGCAACATTTAGAATAACAATATGGAAACATCATGTTTTTCATTTTTTTTTTTTAAATTTTCAGAGATTTCACTGGACCTGTTCCACTGATTTTAATGATTTTTGAAGTGGAGATCTTCCCATGAATTTGGTGAATCATTCTCACTAAAAATTATCACCCTAGCTGTCCTATTGAGGGCGTGATCGCGACAAGAACAACATAGAAAATTATATTTTTTCAAGACTTTTTTTAGTTCTTCATTCAAATCTCGGGCCCTAATCGACCGATTTGGACGATTTTAAATAGCAAACTTTTCAGGATGTTGGTGAATGAGTTTTTATGCCAACGAGCACCCTAGCTGCCCGATTGATGCCGTCATCGTGATTTCCACAGACGGACAGACGGACATCGCTATATCAACTCCGGTTGTTATAAAGATCACAAATATATATATTTTATGGGGTCCAAATTTTTTTTTCTAATTATTACAAACGGAATGACAAACTTATATATACCCTCTGCACACTGGAGTGGAGGGTATAAAAATCTTTAATTACTAGATGTTTACACATCTTCCCTGTGGTCGGACTCACATGATTTTTTTTTAACTAAGCATTTAACATAAACCAACAAAAACAAGTAAGAAAATTATAGTCGGTCTAGACCGACTATACGATACCATATACCATGCGTTTAGAGACCCTATCTCTCAGGCCCAACTAACTGGATATAGTAAATAAGCATAAACCAAATTCGAGTGGGATTTTTATTAATTTTTTCGGCTGCAGATATGAAAAAGTTCATATCGGATGCTATATCTATATGGGGACTAAGCCCAAAAATGGACCGACCCTGACCACGTTTGGTAAAGTCTCTTGTATTTTGCAAAAATATATAAGCAAAATTTGAGAAGAATCAGTGCAATATTTTTGTTTTTTGATAGATTTAACTGAAGATCGGGAAGCAGCTCTATATGGGGCCTATGACTAAGAGTTGTCCAGTAGGGATCATTTTTGGACTACTGATTAATGGATGTAATATATACATACAAACCCAATTTGACTAAGATTTGTATGATAATTTGGATCTTATGGCAATATATGTTGATTTCATAGGGGTCATTTGTATGGGGGCTAGGTGAACTGTGAAACAAAATTTTTCTAACAATAAAAACAGACATATTTACGAAAAGAAGAGTTTAATGATCCCTATGTCCCCAAAACTTTATAAACGTCACTTGTGAGACCTATCCTGGGATAATTTGGGACCCAATCTACCAAATTCATGCCGACAGTCTGGAATCTGTGCAGAAACAATTCCTTTTGTTTTGTCTTCGGAGTTTAAACTTCAATCCAAGTAATCTTCCATCCTATACCAGCAGACTTGCCCTTATTAAGCTACTAACTTTAAAAAGCCGGAGAACTATGCTAAATGTTTCATTACTTCTTAATATAATTAATGGTGATGTTTGTTCTGATTTCCTGATTAACAATATATCATTCAACATTCCTCAACGTCCAACACGCTACTTCTCACCTTTATCTGTACAGTTCTATAGAGCTTGTAGAGATCCACCAAATCTACTCACACCATACTTTTAATAATTACATACTATTTAATAAAAAGTACATCAACTTTTTTACTGCAATTTCAAATAATTCACATAATAAAAAGTTCATCAAACTTTTTAATGCATGAAATATAAATGTATGAAATATAAATCCACAAAAAAAAATTGATGGCACACTTCGTTGCTACTCGAATACAATGTTTAGCTCAAATACAATGTTTAGCCTTTAATTACCGAAAGTGAAAAATGACACTTTTCATGAAGGCCACTCATGGTTTCTTTTTTTCAAGTTCAAGTACAAATTTTGTTTACACAATCTTTATTAATAATCACATTTTAGAACTAAATATTTTTTTTTAACTTATTTTTTTTTGCTTTATTTTATTGATTTTGATTTAATTTGAATTTGATTTTTACTTTTACGTATGTATAAGAAAGTATTTAAAATTGTAAATAATAAAAACCAAAAACATTAAGTGCTGAATTAGCACAAAAATAGTATAAAATAAAGACCACTGTTGGAGAACGAGGAATTGGTGCTCTGACAGTTGGCAGGCAAACTTGCCCTAACTTTAAAAATCTAGTTTAATTTTTAAAACGATTAAGCTCTAAAACTGGTCAGCAGGTTTGCCCCAGAATTAGTTGGAAAACTTGATAATAATTACATAAATATATTATATGGCGATCCTGATCCTGCGTAGCGTGGAACTCTGATGGCTATTTGGTGAAAAAAAATTTTACATCCTATCCTGAAAATTTTATTTTGGAAACTATCCGAAGTATCCTGATTGGAACATAGTTGAACATTTTGACATTCCACTACAGTAGACTACTAAAGAAGAAATCTTATGGAAGGTTCAAAGGCACTCACCAAGTACGAATACTACAACAGATTGGCGAACAATAAAGAAACTCATCTGACGGCTATATCCAAAGAGAACTTGAAACTTAAAACTAGAGGCGGCTATAAAAAGAGGCTTAGAGTGGAGAAGGAAAAGCTAAAAGCAATCCAGAGGGCATCAAACAACAAAACTGGTGGAAATTACTTTTCAAAAGCATTGGCAGCTGAGCAAACCATAAGTCTATTAAAAACCGAGCTCAAAGCAAAACAACACGAAAGAAGCGAAAACATTTCGCATAAGATAGAAGAAACAAAAAAAATTTGCATATGGGGAACTGGTGGAGCAGCGACAAAAAAGAGGAGATCATAATCAACCAAACTGCAGCCAACAACAACAGCAACAGCATTTTGGACAATAAGATAATAACACAAGATGTAATTTTTTTTATTCATTATATTTATTGCACTCCTATATTTTTTCAACAAAATAAATAAATACTACAAAGCTTATTTACATAAGCACCTTAATAGGAGCAGGGAAATAGTATAAAAAAAAAAAATTTAAATCTTTTAACTCATAATATTTCACTAAGAATTACATATGTTTAATTAAAATAATAAATTAATTAATAAATCTTAAAACAAAATTTTTTTATATACAAATGTTAAAATATATACAAGTAAGAGTGTTAAATTCGGCTGTGCCGAATCTTTGATACCCTCCACCTCGGTTTGAGTATTGATAATAAATGTAAACAAAATATTGGAAAAAGTAAACAATTTGTTAAACTTAATACCAAATTATTTCAGAAAATTCTTTGGGTTGGTTTTCGTCTTTTCTATTATTTCCGATTTATTTCGGTGTTTGCTTTTTGGTCATCGTGGTTTCTGATCGGCATGCATTTAGGTAATATACCTATATGCATGCGTTTCCGGTTATATGACATAACTTCTCGTTTAATCTAGTTTTTGCGAATTAAATAGCTCGCCCTAACCTCCATTGCAAAGGTAATGGTTGTGTAGAGTGGTTATATGCATTAAATCGTGCTAATTGGAGATGGCTGTATAGTTTCTTTTAACTGGCCAAATATTTCTTCATTGCGGCCATATAGGTCGGATGGAGTAACAAAATAATAACCAAAAAAAAAGCTCTCTCATCTTTTTTTTTAAATATTGCCATATTTTGAAAACATAGATAATAATAAATAATCAAATTAGGGATGCCAAACGCAAAAAACCAAAAGTCCCAAACATTTTAAATAAAATAATTTAATGCTATCTTTATTTTCTGAAAAACTTCAAATTTTCATCCAAAAAAAATTGTGAAATTTTACATATAAAAAATAACATTCTCATCAAATTACGTTTACTTATGTAACAATTTTTATGTTACCAATTCTTAAATATCATTTGAAGTTTTCTTAAATTCATTGAATTTAAATTAATATTTTCTGTAGTGCGATTCTGTAAATTTCAAATTTCAACGATCTGACAATCGCAAAATATATCGACAGCTATTGTTGTTTGCACTAAGGATTAAGTGATTCACTAAGTACATACATCTTAACGACAGTCGACAAATCTGTTTTTCTATTTATTTAAATTGTAAACTACTGGCACCTCTGTCAAAATAAGCGAAAAACACAAAGAATAGAAAAAAACAAATTACTTCGTGTTTGACAGGATGATTTTATGTTTATGTATAATATCTTTATTTTTTTTACTAATATTTCTGTTTATTTATTTGAAAATGAAATAATGAATTTAATATGCTATTTAATTTTTTTATTTATATAAAAAAGTTTTTTAATAAAAGCAAAATATTTTCACTATTTTATGATTTTTATTTATGTATGACGACATTTCAACCTAAAAATTTAAGTTTTTATCGATTGAATAAACAACACAAAAATGGTTGTCGTTTAGATAACAACAATAGCTGACTTTAATTATTATGACTTTAATACTGATAATTTTGCAATTTTCTTTTTTCACATTCGACTATCGTTAAAAGAAGTTATTGAATCGCGGTACTGAAAAGTTATTAATATCTCCTGAATGGAATATTTTTTTTTTAAATGTAAACATATTTGTTGTTTTTTTTTGGAATTTCAATTTGTGTTTAACGAATAAAATTTATATATTAAAGATGCAATTGATGTCTTCTAAATTTAAAATTATTATTTCCGACGTTTTGATATGATTTTCTGAAATTCAATTAATATTTTCTAATTTATAATTGGAAATTTTAATTTCAGTTTTTATTAGAATTGATATTTTCTTAAATTTGAATGGAAAATTTAAAAAGTGCAATTTTGTATTTGTTTTCTAATTTATAATTGGAAATTTTAATTTCAGTTTTTATTAGAATTGATATTTTCTTAAATTTGAATGGAAAATTTAAAAAGTGCAATTTTGTATTGATTTTCTAATTTATAATTGGAAATTTTAATTTCAGTTTTTATTAGAATTGATATTTTCTTAAATTTGAATGGAAAATTTAAAAAGTGCAATTTTGTATTTATTTTCTAATTTATAATTGGAAATTTTAATTTCAGTTTTTATTAGAATTGATATTTTCTTAAATTTGAATGGAAAATTTAAAAAGTGCAATTTTGTATTAATTATAAACAATTTTTAAAAATTCGATGTAATCGCAATCAGATATTTTGTAGTTAAAGCAGAATAATAGTTCTATATAACTATGTAGAACTGTTTTGAAAGCAAAAAACTCATTGATGAACTCGTTAACTCTATTTTGTAAAGACAACAAAAAGTTAACATGCCAAACTTATGTTCATATTTGTAAAAGAATAATGAAAAAACGTATGAAATAAAAGACTAGCCCGTGTATACTCTTAACATTGTTCTGTATGATATCTAGTTGAAAATATTGACATTCATGTTAAAATAGAAATAACTATTGGAAAGCTAATTAGAACAAAAATTGTGGCGCCATCTACTGTGACATAGCCACGCTGAGCAAAATGAAATGACACTCTGTTAATGCAAAAGAAATGTATTTTCCCCACAACAAAATATTGCAGAATTTTATGTAAATAAAATAATATACCCATTTATTTCTAACATGCAGTTACTATGAATATACATACATACATATATATAATATATGTATACTATTTGTATTATTTAATATGTGTATGTATGTATATGTAAATATTACACACAAAAAATACAACATCAAACATTATTTTTGTGTTTTTCTCTTTAAATAAATTAATACATAATTTTTTTTTTGCTAAATTTACATTTGGGCAATTCACAACAGGTGTTGTATGTTGTATTGAAATACACAATACAATCATTTGTTGTGAACACTCAGTTGTATTTTCATATTGTAAAACGCTTTCTTTAGTAATTTTCGATCCAACGAGGAAAGATCGCTTCGTCGCTTCTGCTATTTTGTATAAGAGAAAACACTTGTCAGTGTTTGCCTTTTGGTCGTGAGATATACCCTGGAGTTTTAGTTACGTACCTCTTGCATTTTAATTTATAATGAAAAAAAAAAAATGTTAAATGTTTTGGTTGGTACTGAAAGAGAAAATATATACTAAAAATATAAACATTAACTTTTATATAAATAAACTTATCGATGTATTTGCGTTATTTGCATTATTTGCCATATTTTATTTTATTATTATTTATGCTGATAAAATTCTATGTATTTGTTTTTTCTTTTTCATAAAAACTGGCATTCACTTGGAACTGATATGTTATGATACAATATACAACATTTACTAAACATAGCAAATGAAGTTGGATCGTGTATCAGATTTTTCAGTGAAAATTACCAACAACAATTTTACACTATTGTAAAGTGATACACGATACAACAGATTCAACGATACATTACCCATTGTGAATTACCCAATTGTTTTTTTTTTATTAACAACTAGGTATTTTAGCATTATTTGCTTTAGATGTTGGTGAATTTTTACTCCCTTTATATTAACTCGTAGTGTCTGCTTGTCGAACAAATTTTGGATCGATTTTAACCACTTTCCCGTAACCCAATCGATCTGAAATTTTGCAGGCGGGCTCGCGGCAATGACAGAAATGATCTAACAGATTTTTTAGTGATGCCAAAACAATGGAAACTTTTAAATTTTTCTACCAGAGTTGATAAAAAAATGTACAAAGGGTTTGTTTTTATTATATTATTACCACGACCACCACAAAAACAACAAGTCCAGCTATGACAACGATGCAACATTTAGAATAACAACAAGAACAATATAGAAGTATCATGTTTTTCATTTTTTTTTTAACTTTTTCAGAGATTTCCCTGGACCTGCTCCACCGATTTTAATGATTTTTGAAACAGAAATCTTCCCATGAATTTGGTGAATCATACTCACTAAAAATGATCACTGTAGCTGCACTATTGAGGGCGTGATCGTGACAAGAACAACATAGAAAATTATAATTTTTCAAGACTTTTTTTAGTTCTTCATTCAAATCTCGGGCCCTAATCTACCGATTTGGACCATTTTAAACAGCAAACTTCTCAGGATGCTAGTGAATCATTTTTTATATCAACGAGTACCCTAGCTGCCCGATTGATGCCGTCATCGTGATTTCCACAGACGGACAGACGGACAAACGGACATCGCTATATCAACTCCGGTTGTTATAAGGATCACAAATATATATATTTTATGGGGTCCAAAATTTTTTTTCTAATTATTACAAACGGAATGACAAACTTATATATACCCTCTGCACACTGGAGTGGAGGGTATAAAAATAGTACACTTATGGAAGAATTTGAAAAAATTGTAAGGACTCTGTCAGGTATATTAGAAAATTTTAAAAAACAAGGTACAAAGAAATACAAACTAGATACAGTTTTACAGAAACTAAAAGAGGTAGAACAGTTAAAAACACAATTTGAGGCATTGGAAGAATCACCTGACATTAACTGTATACAACTGACGACACTTAAACCAAATTTTCAAAAATTGTACACGGAAATAAGAACCAAATTAGAAGAACAGAAAGTAACGAACACAGTAATTCAAGCATACGCAAAACGTAACAAAAACCATGGCGGAATTTGACATAATTACTAGTTTAAAAGTAGTCCCAGAATTCACTGGAAACTACAAGGAGCTAAATTCATTCATAATAACTTGAGTGAAAATGCAAAAAAAAACTTTTATGGAATTCATAAGAGAGGTAAAATTACACAATAAGGTTAAAACAGCAATTGGAATACTGGAACCAATTGATAATTTTGACAAACTGAAATATGAGCTAACAAAGTTATACAAATTCCTTTGACAATTCCAGAAATTTATTCAAAGCTCAATGGTTACACACAGAGAAACCAAAATGTCACCACATTCAGTGACAATATATTAAACTTAATATCCGAATTAAACTTGTTACAAATTTCACAACTGGAAGGAACAGTGACAACAGAACGGAAGGACGATATAGTCAGAACAAATCAAAACTATAGTGTGACCATTTTTAAGAACAATCTAAACGATACCTTAAAACAGGCAATTTGTATAGCACAGCCAAAAACGCTGAATGAAGCAATAAGTATTGCAAAGGAACTAGAGAAGACTAATTGTACCTCAGGACAATTAATGTATTATCAACAAAACAATTTTATACAAACCAATTTTAGAGGACGAAATAACCACAGAGGCTATGGCAATAATAATAACCGTGAAAATTATAACAACAATAACAATCGTTCTTTAAACAACAATGGAAAATATGAAAATTTTTCGAGACAAAATTTTCAACGTGGAAACGATTTAGGAAATTTTCGTAAAAATAATAATTACAGTGGACAAAACAATAACCGTGGGAACAATAACTACTATTCCGGGAACAATAGCAATCGCGGAAATTACTATAACAATCGAGGACAAAATAATTATCGTGGAAATAACAATTATCGTGGTAACCAACATAATAATTACAGTACAAATAATAACAATAATAGAATTCGAGTCATTCAAGAGGGAAACGAGTTTGCCCCGGGGGAAGGACATACGGACTAGAGTCAATCCCCGGGTATCCAGGAATAAAAATTTATAGAATTTCAAGTAATGCAACAAATATAATTTCTCTAAGATGTAAAGATGCTAATAGGAATCTTACCTTTATAGTAGACACAGGTGCGGACGTGTCAGTAATAAAAACAAAAAATCTTAATGGTGATTTGTACTTTAACAATCAAGAAAAATGCAAACTTACAGGAATATCGGACGAAATAATTTATTCACAAGGTGTAATTGATTTAAATTTGGATTTAGGTGAAAATTCATACATTCAAAATTATAATATCGTGGATAGCAAATTTCCCATACAGACTGACGGAATACTGGGACAAGATTTTTTAAAAAATTGCTTATGCAATTTAGAAACCTGCACTATAACAGTTGTTGTCAATGATGAAGAGATCGTTTTACCAATTTTTTCAGACTTGTCAGAAGTTTCTGAGATAATTATTCCTGCAAGATCAGAAATAATTCACCATATAAAAATGGATCTAGCTGAAGACAGGGTGGTGTTAAATAAAGAAGTGCAAGAAGGAGTATTTTTGGGAAATTCAATAGCACCCAAAGACGGATTTGCCCACATAAGACTACTTAATGTAAATGACAAAGAAATAAGAATTAAAAAATTAAAATTAGAAACTGAAACAGTACATAACTATTACTTAATTAAAAATAAGAAGAAGGACTATTCTGACAGGGAACGTTTTGAAGAATTGATTGACATTTTAAATTTGGATTTAAAAGACAAAGAAGCAAAGGACTCGTTATACGCAATTTTTGAACAATATCCGGACATTTTTCATATCGAAGGAGAAGTATTGATAGCAAACAATTTTTATACTCAACATTTAAGTGTAAATGACACAAATCCTGTGTACATAAAAAATTATAGACTACCGAATTCTCAGCTTGAAGAAATAGACGAGCAAGTAGACAATTTAATAGGCACTGACATAGCAGAACACTCAGTTAGTCCCTATAACTCACGATATTGCTAGTACCAAAAAAAAAATTAGTGGGGACAAAAAGAAATGGAGACCAGTAGTGGACTATAGGCAACTAAATAAGAAGTTGGTAAGCGAACGCTTCCCCCTAACCCGCTTGGAGGACGTACTAGATTTACTAGGCCGAGCAAAATACTTTTCAACACTCGACATGACGAGCTCTTTCCATCAAATACCGTTACATGAAGACTCTAGACCTTTACCTGCATTTTCAACCAACAAAGGACATTTTCAATTTAAACGTTTACCATTCGGATTGAAAATTTCAAGCAACAGCTTTCAAAGAATGCTTACAATTGCCTTGAGTGGTTTGGATAGCCAAGCATTTTTGTATGTTGACGATATAATAGTATTTGGTTGTAGTCTAAAACACCATAATGACAATTTAATAACAGTCTTTGACAGACTAAGAAAATATAATTTAAAATTAAATGCAAGCAAATGCGTATTTTTAAAATCAGAAGTCATATATTTAGGACATTTAATTACTAATGAAGGTGTAAAAATATCCCGTCCCGAGAAACAGTGACGAAGTGAGAAAATTCGTAGCTTTTTGTAATTACTACAGACGATTTATTAAAAACTTCGCTCACAAAATGTCTCAATAATCTGGTGAAAAAGGGACAGACATTCGAATGGACAGAAGAATGTCAAAAGCCATTTGAACTCTTAAAAGGAAAATTAATTAACCCACCTATATTACAGTATCCAAATTTTGAACAACCATTCGTACTCACAACTGATGCATCTGACTTCGCAATCGGTGCAATCTTAAGCCAAGGTGACATAGGAAAAGACTTGCCAATATCCTATGCAAGTAAAACACTGGCAAAACACGATATAAACAAGCCAGTAATAGAAAAAGAGCTACTAGCCATTCATTGGGGAATTAATTTTTTTAGACCATATTTATATGGCAGGAAATTTATCGTGGTGACGGACCACAGACCCCTAGTAGCATTATTTACGCATACAAATCCTTCATCAAAGATGACAAGGATAAGAATAGATTTTTCAGATTATGATTTTGACATAATCTACAAACAAGGAAAAATTAATACAAATGCCGATGCATTGTCAAGAATAAAAATAGATTCGGACATACTCAAGAGTATGATACCGACAAATTGTGATGACTCAAAAAGAATGTTTGCAATAACAAGGGGAATGTCAGCCAACGAGAACAAGGCAGACACGGAGAAATACAATTCTCATTCGAAGCCTGATCAACTTCACATTTGGGAATGTTCGTCCATATCTGATATCAGGAATATGAAAAATTTAAGATTTATGGAAGAAAATAATAAAGGTATCAAAATTGAGATAAATAAAAGATGGGTAACAGTTAGATATAGCAATTATCACGCGAAATTCATTTCGATCGTCGAGAAGCTATCATCAAAAATGACTGATAGGAATATAATGAAGCTAGCGCTAGAACAAAGTGATATATTTAGAGGCATGCCCATAGAAGAATTTAAGAAAATGTATAATAAATTGCAAATGGAAAGAATAAAAAGGAATTTAGAACCTTTAAAGATAATAATATACAAAGCCCCAACAAAAATTAAAGAAGAGTCAATTATGAAAAATTTAATTGAAGAGTATCACAATACACCAATAGGAGGACATTTAGGCATCAGAAAAACTTTATTGAAACTAAAACAAAGATGCGTTTGGAAAAACATGAGTAAAATGGTTAAAAAATATATAATAAATTGTTGTGAGTGTACAAAGCATAAGCAAACAAAATACACCAAAGAAAAAATGACGATAACTGACACACCTAGTACAAGTTTTGAAACATTAAGTATAGATACGGTAGGACCCTTACGAATATCTAACGGCTATAGATATATTTTGACAGTACAGTGCGAATTAACAAAATACGTCATACTACATCCAATGGAAACAAAAGAGGCGGTATCAATCGCAAAAGCATTAGTAGACCAAGTAATACTTAAATACGGACTTTTTAAGACACTAAAATCGGACAGAAGAACTGAATTTAAAAATGAACTGCTTGAAAATATTTGTCAAATGTTGAAAGTAGAACAGATTTTCTCAACACCCTACCACCATCAGACACTAGGAGCTCTCGAACGAAATCATAGAGTTTTGAATGAGTTTTTGTTAAATTTCGTTGAAAATAATGAATGAGACAAATATATTTTGTACTATGCATTTGCATATAATAGCACACCAAATGTGGATACTAAATACAGCCCTTATGAACTAGTATATGGAAAAATTCCACGTTTGCCAAATGACATAGTTGAGGATAATAGGCCAATTTACAATTTAGACAACTATGCAAACGAAATGAAAATAAGACTACGAGAATCACTACTTAAAGCACGGGAACTAATACATATGACAAAACTAAAAAGAAAACTAGATTATGACAAGAATAGTAAGGAATCTGACCTAGAAGTAGGAGATTTAGTATACGTTAAGTTAGAAACTAGGAGAAAACAACAGAGTCCATTTCATGGCCCTTAGCCTATAATTGGACGTAAGGAGTCAATTCTATAATTAAGATTAATAATAAATTTAAGGAATATCATAACAATATATTTAAAAAATACAATCCTAATTAAAAAAAAAACTAATGCTAAGAATTTAATTTAAGAAATATTTATACAATCACAAAAACTAATTATCGACAATAAGTTCTTTAACTTATATTTACTTGGACTTGAACAAAAACAATTTTTTGAAAATCACAGAACTCTCAAAATTCATATAAATTTTTCTAGCCCCGTAATTTTCAATCTTGAGGACGATGGTGTAGAGATCCACCAAATCTACTTACACCATACTTTTAATAATTACTATTTAATAAAAAGTACATCAACTTTTTTACTGCAATTTCAAATAATTCCCATAATAAAAAGTTCATCAAACTTTTTAATGCAATCTCCGTTTATGACAATTTCTATTGCTAACAAAAAAAAAATTAAATTCAAAATAATATGTATGAAATATAAATCCACAACAAAAATTGATGGCACACTTTGTTGCTACTCGAATACAATGTTTAGCTCAAATACAATGTTTAGCCTTTAATTACCGAAAGTGAAAAATGACACTTTTCATGAAGGCCACTCATGGTTTCTTTTTTTCAAGTTCAAGTACAAATTTTGTTTAACAATCTTTATTAATAATCACATTTTAGAACTAAATATTTTTTTTGAACTTATTTTTTTTTGCTTTATTTTATTGATTTTGATTTATTTTGAATTTGATTTTTACTTTTACGTATGTATAAGAAAGTATTTAAAATTGTAAATAATAAAAACCAAAAACATTAAGTGCTGAATTAGCACAAAAATAGTATAAAATAAAGACCACTGTTGGAGAACGAGGAATTGATGCTCAGACAGTTGGCAGGCAAACTTGCCCTAACTTTAAAAATCTAGTTTAATTTTTAAAAGGATTAAGCTCTAAAACTGGTCGGCAGGTTTGCCCCAGAATTAGTTGGAAAACTTGATAATAACTACATAAATATATTATAAGCTAACTATGCAAATGCAGACCCTCTCAGGAGAATGTGTATTCAATTTAATGAACTTTATAGATTTGTTGATTTCTCATTAAATACTAATCTAATTAAAAGTAAAATAATATGCTTTCTAAATTCATGAATAACTAAGTACTAAAATTAATTTTGAAATGTTTGTCTTTGTAAATAGTCTGTAAGGATTAATTCCATGTACCAATATAGAATAAATAAATAAAATTAATAAATAAATATTTAACCTAGAAAAAAAAACAGTTAAACATTGAAACAGAAGAGTACAAAAAAAGGTAGGAAACAAAGTATGTAACAAAAAAGGAAAAACTTAAGAAATTAAAAAGTTTACATATGAAAACATTTTTTTTTGTTGAAAAATTGAAACAGTAAACAGTGGAAACATGCAATTTTAGCGCGATTTAAAAAATAAACAAGTAAGAAAATTATAGTCGGTCTAGCCCGACTATACGATACCCTATACCATGGTTAAGAGACCCTATCTCTTCAGTCCAACTAATTGGATATAGCAAATATGAATAAACCAAATTTGAGTGGCATTTTTATTAATTTTTTTCGCTGCAGATATGAAAAAGTTCATATCGGATACTATATTTAAATGGGGACTAGGTCAAAAAATGGACCGATCCTGACCATATTTGGTAAAGTCACTTATACTTTGAAAAAATGTACACAAACCAAATTTGAGAAAAATCTGTGCAATATTTTTGTTTTTTGATAGATTTAAGTGAAGATCGGGAAGCAGCTCTATATGGGGCCTATGACTAAGAATTGTCCAATAGGGATCATTTTTGGAGTACTGATTAACGGATGTAATATATACATACAAACGCAATTTGACTAACATTTGTGTGATAATTTGGATCTTATGGCAATATATGTTGATTTCATAGGGGTCATTTGTATGGGGGCTAGGTCTGAACATGAACCGATTCTCACCAATTTCAATAGCGTTTATCCCATGGCCGATAAAAGATCAAATACCAAATTTCATCAAAATATATTCATATTTGCGACCTGCAGTTTGATTACAAGCTTTACATGGACACACAGACGGACGGACGGACGGACGGACATCGTTAAATCGAATCAGATAGTGATTCTGATCCGATTGGTATAATTAAAGATGGGTGTAGGTCAAATATTTTTGGTTGTTACAAACAGCAGCACAAAGTCATTATACCCAAACCACATAGTGGTATAGGGTATATAAACAACAGTATAGGAAGAACCACAACAACAACAAAAAATATAACAGAGAGAAGCAGAAACAAAAACAACCTCAAATAAAGAATTCAACAACACACCATCCACTACACACCATAAAGCAGAGTTAACCAAAACTCTCAATAAATGAAATGCGTCTGCATTAGATAAGATAATATTGCCCAGCAAACACAAAAGTAAGCATTACAAATGTAATGAATTTTACTTTTAAAAGCAAAATGGAAATGAAGTTTAAAAAAAGTTAATAAAATTAAATACAAAATATGCCTCAGTTTTTACAGAACTAGGCAATTTTTTTCACACATATTTGATTGGTCGAGTTTAATTTACAATTGAAACTTAAAAAACTAAGTGTATTTAGGCATTATAAATTAAGTTTTCCAAATTTAAGATTTTGTAACAATTTCTTATTAACAAAATATGTTTTAAATTTGAAGAACTTAATTTATTTCTCTGCTTGGCACAAATAAATTTTAAGTCGGAAAAAATTTGTTCGCAGCAATATGTAGAAGGAAAAGGGGATAACAATTTCAAAGCATTTCTTGTTAACTCTGGAAAATCGAAATCATTTAGATTTTTCCAGAATTCCCCATTTTTCCCGGAGCTTGAACTTCGGTTCGAAGATATATAATTTCTGATTGTATATCGAACTCATATTGAGTAACATCACAGTTATAAGGGTTATTAAATAAATCCAACTGCAGTTGTATACTCTTAAAATCTGCAAACCTGTCTTCAAAACTGTTGAGAAGTGTATCAAAAATCTCAACTCCCTTAGTTTTCGCAGCATCACACAGCGATTCGCGCAATAGAGATGTTTTTTATACCCTATACCACTATGTGGTTTGGGTATAATGACTTTGTGCTGCTGTTTGTAACACCCAAAAATATTTGACCTAGACCCATCTTTAATTATACCGATCGAATCAGAATCACTTTCTGAGTTGATTTAACAATGTCCGTCCGTCCGTCCGTCCGTCCGTCTGTGTGTCCATGTAAAGCTTGTAATCAAACAGCAGGTCGCAAATATGAATATATTTTGATGAAATTTGGTATATAAGCTTTTATCGGCCATGGGATGAACGCTATTGAAATTGGTGAGAATCGGTCCATGTTCAGACCTAGCCCCCATACAAATTACCCATATGAAATCGACATAAATTGCCATAAGATCCAAATTGTCATATAGATCTTACGCAAATTGGGTTTGTATGCGTTCATTACATCCACTAATGAGTAGTCCAAAAATGATCCCTTTGACCCCATATAGATCTGCTTCCCGATCTTCAGTTAAATCTATTAAAAAACAAAAATATTGCACTGATCTTCTCAAATTTTGTTTGTACATATTTTTGCAAAATACAAGAGACTTTACCAAACATGATCAGGATCGGTCCATTTTTGGACCTAGCCCCTTTATAGATATAGCATCCGATATGAACTTTTTTATATCTGCAGCCAAAAAAATTAATAAAAATCCCACTCAAATTTGGTTTTTGCTTATTTTCTATGTCCAGTTAGTTGGGACTAAGAGATAGGGTTTCTAAACGCATGGTATAGGGTATCGTATAGTCGGTCTAGACCGACTATAATTTTCTTACATGTTTAAAACTGGAAAAGTCAGCTGACTTAATTTGGCAAAGTATAAGAAAAAGTTTTGTTTTAAAATTAAATAAAATTTTACAAATATCAGATATATTCTTACCTTTTCCTTGAAGCTCTTAGTTGAAATCATTAAGCAAAGAAGTTGTATCAGCTAGAAAAGCTAGATCTGATATGAATTGTGTATCTTTTAAAAAATTTTTTGCCGACTCATCGATATTTTCTTTTTCTAAAAACTCTAAGACTTCCTCTTTTAAATCATATAGCCGGTTAAGACAGTCGCCACGACTGAGCAAACGTACCTCAGTGAACATTTTAAGATCATTGAAAGCTGCGTTTTTAGATGTTAGAAATTTTACAAATTTTCGATGAGTGAGGGCATTGTATCCTCCTCTCATTTTATCTATAATGCGCTCTGCGGTCTTCATAGCAGAGTCTTGAGTAATAAATTTAGACGCAAGCGCGCAATACCACTTTTTTTTATATTACCTATCCAACCTGTGTTTTTTTCTTCCATGACATTTGCCCCGTCTGTGCAGACACCGACAATTTTGTTTACATCAACAATAGAAAAAAGTTTATCGCTTACAACTTCCATCAAAAGCTTTCCAGTTACATGTCCATAAAAGGTTTCCAATGTCAACATTGATTAAAAAACATTAAAATGTTCATCAATGCATCTTACACAGACAACCAGTTGCAAATATCCTTGATATTTGTACCTTCATCTAAGCAAAACGAAAGAAATTTACAATTTATCAATTTTTCTTTAATAGAAGACTCCACCGAATTTCCCATTTGGGCAATACGCCTAGCAACAGGTTGGGGTTACAAGGGAATTGACTTTATGAAATTTGTTCTATAATTTAACGTTTGAAAAGTTTTTCGTAAAATATTGTTTGCTAGCATTCCATCCATAAATGGTCGGCCTTGCTGAGCGATTTCCAAGCTTATTTGGCTTGAAATCTCAATTTTTAATTTTTTATTTTGCAAAATTTCCTCATTTTGCAGTTGCAGAACCCATTCTTTAATTTTTTGCGTATAAAGGTTTTTTTGCTCAAGAAAAAACATTTTCCTTCTTTCCTCTTTTAATTTATTTATTTCTTTGTGAAAAATGTCAAAATGCCTTTTAATTGGTAATGTTTTCTTTGTTTTAAATGTTTGGTAACATAAAATGCATTTCATGTTACCAAAAGCATTTTTAATGACAAAACAAAAATTTATGTCTTCCATTATACTATTTTGTTTGCTGGTTTATTTTGAAATTAAATCAAAGCTGAAAAAACATAAAAGCTGAAAAAAAAGCAGTAAGCATCCGCACATGTTCACTCGTTAACGCTCAATTAACGACTGAAATCAAACTGAAATAGAAGAGAACAAGCGTCGGTGTGAGTTTTTTTTTTTATTGTTTTTGAGCACAATTGTGTACAGAAAATGAATATTTGGATTACTCTGCCATAAAGCAACAATCATCTTTAATACAACTGTAACAACATTATTGTCAACTACAACCACGGCGGCTAACTACAACCTCAGCGGATAACTACAACACCATAAATATGTCAACATAATATTATAAACATTTAATTATTAGAAATTATTAAATAAAATAATAAATATGTTTACCTTTATAATTAAAATTTAATATTACATTTACGCTTAAATAAATACTACTTACATTCATATTTGACATTTTTAATTAAACTTTTACATTTATAATTACATATATACCTAAAAATATACCTAAAAATAAAAATTAAATTTAATTACATAACATATATACTTAGGGCCGTATGCAAAAAAAAAAATAAAATGTACTTCCAGTAGACTTTATTGTATGTTTTTCATAAAAAATTGTTAATGAGGTCTACTTGAAGTACACTAAAATTTTTTTGAATACGGCCCTTACTCTTTATATTTAAAAATAAAATACTAACATTTATATTGAAATTATAATCACAAAAATACTTACCTTTATAAGTTAAAATTAAATGAGAGTACTTTCTTAAACACTTGCTAAAAAAGAAAAGATATACTTACCTTGATAATAAAGAAAAAAATTTTAATTACTTTTGCAATTATATAAATAAATAAAATTACATTTACAATAATATAAATGCTTACATTTATATTACAATTGTAATATTGTATAAATACGTACATAAATACCTTGACACTAAAAAAGAAAAATTTTTTTAATTACAATTATATTACATATATATTTGCATAAATACTTAAATTGAAAAAAAAATTACGTTAATATATGAATTAACAAATACACTTACCTTTATATCTGAGCAAAAAAAAAAACACATTTATACATACATTAACTAAATTAAGCTACATCTACGCAAATTATACTACATTTTTAATGAACAAAAAAAATTATAGATAATTAAATTTTGAAAATTAAATTTTGATATTTTGCTCTTTCAAAAATTTATAAAATAAATTAAAATAAAATTTATAATATATTAGAAAATTGGAAAATAAAATAGTTTATGTAATAATTAACAAATTCTACAAGGTTAAAAAGAGAAATCTTACATTAGCATGAGTGCTTTGATAATAAGAGGTGGTAATCCATTAACCCTAAAAATCTTTCTTAGATAAAGATAAAAACAATTCATGAGACAATTTTAAGAAATTGTTCAATATAAATAAAGTACGACTAGAGATCAGTCTGGTGATAAATAGACAAGTCGTTTCATTTTATATAATATATGTTACGTGCCCCCAAAGGCACTGTAGTGGCGTGGCCAGCTAGCTCAATCTGGCTCTTAGGGCAGGTCCCAACCTATCACTACCGTCCAGGGGCAAGCACAATTAAATAAATTCACAAAAAAAACAACACTAGAAACCAAGAGACACAACATCGAACAGTTACGAGAGAGGATGAGATGGTTTTATCCTCCACACCGCCCACCCAACCTAGATCACTTTATTGCCTCTGAAATTTACAAGTGACCCCCCATACCCACACACACTGACACTATACCCACTTACCACATCCTTTCACTTCACCACCAAAAGAAATTAGCACAACATATTTTTTTTTTGTTTTTACTTTCTAACATTCACATAATTTATTAAAATAAAACTAACTAATATAATAAACGAAAAAAAAATGGAGCTTTTTACCTTATTACTACTATAATAAAAAAAAATTTTTCTCTTTTTGACTTAATTCCTTAACATTACTTTATACATGAACATAAAACAAACTAACCGCTAAACCACTGTGCCGAAATTTCCAGAAATAAACAATATTAACGCAAATTAATCGGTTTGCAAAAAAAAAAATCAAACCACAAAAAAAAAAAACCACAAAACCTACAAAGTCCTTGACTCCATTTTGAGTCACGCAACGCCAAAAAAAAAACAGATACACAAAAAAAATGGCCTACCTAACGAGCTCACTAGGATAGGAAAGCGATTATCTTGACGAATAAGTCACCACAAAAAAAATGGCCTACCTAACGAGCTCACTAGGATAGGAAAGCGATTATCTTGACGAATAAGTCACCACAAAAAAAAAAACAAATTACCCGCACACTTTGTAAATTTTCCAACCGAGATCTTAAACGGAACTCAAAAATTTGAAAATTTTAAAAATTAAGGCACTCACATATGTTCTTACATCTAAAAATCAAATAAAACAAACAACGCTAACAAATTTAACACTTAACACTAAAACTTATCGCTAACTTTCAATATATATTTTTTTTATAACTTTTCCTCTTTATATTATTTAATTTTTTTTTTTTACTTTCTAAATATTTCAAAATCTATCTTTCCAGCTCAGACTTTCCAACTACATTAAATTTGTCTTTTAACACTAACGTTTTAAATATATTAAATTTTTGTTCTCTTCAAATCCACAATTTTAAATATCTCAAAATTTTGATTTTTTTTCCAGTTTTATATTCAACTTCAGGCCGCAGCTCGTCACACAATGGACAATGCCAACCGGGGAGTATTATAATCTTAATATTTAAGTTACCTTGTAATTAAATTTTTTTTTTGTTTCACTTAATCCTTTTATTTTCAGCGCCCCTGCTTCTGAATGGAAAGTCAAGTACTTCCTCTCGGTATAACTGTACAGCGCCGGCTTCCCTCCACCCGTGGCCTTTTACTTTCCCGGCTGACTCCTCTTGAGCATATATTGATACACACATATTTATCTAATAAATAAACACCAAATTTCACACTAGGACTCTACTTTAAAAAAAATCCACTGTTAACACTCACTATTATTATTTTGCCTTAGATTTTTGCTTTAAATAAATACTTTTAAATCACACTGCGTCACCCACACTTAGATTTTTTTTCCGCTTCTCTAGCCTTCTGCAAATGAGATCTAGTCTGCACCTTTAAAACGTTAGACAGTAATGGTGGTATTCGGACTGAATTTTCCTATTTATACCCATTGTCTGCCTAAAACACCATGATTCCCGCCCAAACTCCATCTTTTTTTAAATTTATATGAAAGTCTAATCTACAAGGACGAACCACTGACATATAATTTGACGAACATCACCTAGAACATAAATACCAAAAACAGGACTGTTAATTTTCAATGTTTCGCTGGGATTTATGAATGGACATTTGCTAAAAATACAGCTCTGATTTCCCTTCATAAACCCCAGAAAACTTGGCAGTACTTTTACGATACACTATTGTGACTACACATACTACGATTAATTCGCCACATTTCTACACATCCAATCGTTAACACACGCTACTTTTCACAGAGCACAACAAAATAAAATTAATAAAACAATAAATACAAATAAATAAAAAAAATATACCGCTCAATCCACAGCATCACCTACATAACCCACATCTACCACGGACACTACACAATACATCAACCCACATATACCGAAAACACCTTACTAAGATAATCTGCGCAAATCATAGGTAAGTTGTCGCCACTCTCCATTATATTAAGCACACAACCATTCACCCTTGTTTACTCCTTCCCCAAAGGTGTGAGTTCTTGCCGTTCGGTGTACCCGGCCGCAACAAAACTCCGGAGCTACCAACGTCGACGTGGGAGGAACGGTGTGCGGAAGGGTCTTAATATGATAGGGTAAGTATAGCGACTTCTTCATTTGATAAAAAAAACTTAACCTTTACATGCACACTGTATATTAATATACAACAAATCGTTCCAAAAAAAAAATGAAGTATTTTACAATCGGACAATTAGCACATAATTCTTATTGATCCTGAACTTGAATGCATTAATTTCGAAGAAAATATTTGGTCAAGTTTTATTTTTTTAGATCTTCGTCAAAGGGTGCTTGTCCTAAGGTCGGCTTAATTTGTCCCAACGTGGGGAATTCTCACGCCCTGAGATGTCTCCAGCCGGGCACTACAGGTGAGTTTATGAAATATTTAGAAGCTAATAAGATTTATTCGTTCTCTCTTTCTCCTTTCAGATTCCTTTTTTCTTTTTCTTCCATTACTTAACATCAGTGGCTGTGACCAATTCAGCAAATGATTTTTCACGTGAGTTTTTTTTTTCTTTTCCTACGTTATTTATCATTGTGGTGGTAGTTCATAATAAACGTTTTACTTCATGACCTACTTTGCCTCTGTTTTCCTCTCCGCGCTCAGTCCTGTCCGGTACGATTCAGAATAGTCGGTAATTTAGCCTTTCTTTGATATGATCCCCAGTGAATGTCATGTCGCCACAATGAAACAAACATTCTATTCGAATATGTTTGTTGGCTAATTCGACACTTTTGTTCAACTTGCCGTAATTCCGGGCTCAGATATATGTCATTGTCCCAGGTGACTAACGGCTCCCAGTTCTTAATAGCTAACCCTCAGAACGTTAACGGAGAAGCACCAATGGCACAATGTCGGTTACACACGTAACCAGCTTTGAAACGTTGGCTTCTTGTTGAACAAATAACCCGAATTATTCATTGCAACGATAATTGACTTCATTGGCCATTAGATCAGAGATAGTCCTAACACAAAAAAATTTTTTTTCTTTCGGGACAGGTACCGGTAAAGCTATTCATAGACCCGCTTATCTGGTTTATTGCACTAGAGGTCTTATCTCACAGATCTTTTTTTTTCCTTATCCAGTCTGCTTAGTTGTTTGCTACGGGCTCAATCCTCAAATCGTTTGCCAGTTATACTTGTTTCGTCACTATGACACCACATTTTTTTCCCCAAGTGATTGAGAATAAAAAATGTGTACCTAATTCATTTATTTTGTCTGCCACGCTGTAATTGCGGACTCAGATTATGTCATTGTACTAGGTGACTAACGATTCCTAGCCCTTAACAGCATAGTTCTCCAGGGTGTTAATGGAAACGCACTAATAGTACAATGACGGTTATACATATAACCAGCTTAGAAACGGTAGCTTTTGGGTGAGACAAAACAGCGAATTAGTCATTGTAGACGAAAATCACTTGTACTGTCAAACGTATTATACGTAGAGTGACCGAAGGCAACCCTTCTACCTTTACAAAAAAAAAATTATATTTCACTCTAATTTATATTGCACTAAACGGAAAGGTTTTATATCACAGGTTGTTTCTACTCTTATCTGACGACATTACGAGGTACATATAGGACGAGTAACTACATAGACTTAAAACTATATTGCACTCTTAATCCTATATTGCACTGGGGGGTTGTTTTATCACAGTTTACCTCTACTTTATTGCACTTTAAATCAGACTTTAATATCTTTTGTATGAAAAACTCCTATTGTTTTGCCATTAAGGGTTTCTAATTCATACATATTATTGCCAATTGGTTTTACTATTCTGCATTTCAAAAATTTTCTGCAGAATTTAGCATTTATATTATTTTTAAAATCTGACTGTGCAAAATTTCGCCTGTAAACTTCTTGGCCTGGTTTAAATTTTGTCGTTCTAGCCTGTTTATTATACCGCATTGCGCTTTTATTGTATGCTTCGTGCATATTGCTTACGATTTTTTCTTGAATTAGTTTTCTACGGTCTTCCCTATCTACTGCAATAATGTTATGATCAGTCAGAGATTTTAATTTTCGGGCCAGGTTGTAATCTGCCCCATTTGCGTACCAATGATATCCAAACAGCGCAAAGAATGGTGTCACGCCTGTTGCTGAATATATTGAGGTTCGTAATGCGCACTCTATTTCTGCTAGGTAAAGATCCCAATCTCGCTGATCTTTCTCTAAGTAGGACCTAACCGCTACCAATATAGATTGATTCACCCTTTCAGAGGCGTTCGATTGAGGTGAATAAAACGCCGTTTTCAAATGGTTTATTTTATAACCGTCTATCATCTCCTTAAATATTGTGGACACAAATTGTTGACCATTGTCGCTATGGATACTTTCTGGTGCCCCGAACTTATTAAAAATCTCCTGAACCAAAAACTGTACTACATTTTTAGCCGTGGCCTCTTTCATGGCCTTTATAAAGGTAAACTTCGTGAAATGATCGACCACTATAAAAATATACGCGTTGCCCCTTTTTGACCGTGGATATTTTCCGAGAAAATCTATGTACAGTTTTTGGAATGGCCTTTCGGTTTGCACTTCATCCCCTATCGTCGGTCTTAGGTTTTGGTTCGACGGTTTCGACTCTTTACAGACCTGGCACTTCAATACATAGTTTCTGACTTGGGTCGTCATTCTTGGCCAATAATACAGTTGTTTTAATCGGTTTAACGTTTCATGTAGGCCCCCGTGTGCTGATGTTGTTGCATCATGCGCTTTCTCAATCAGAATGTGGGTAATATCCTGGGGAACCCATAGTTTCCAAATATTTTCTTCGACATTTTCATCTCTATCATATATAGTTTTCTTAAAAATTTTTCCATTTTCGACTTTTAAATCTGGTAATTTGTTTTGGCTTTGTGCAATATTTTCCACCAATGCCAAATACTCCTCGCTTTCAAATTCATTTGTTTCGAAGTCGAAATAATCACCCGTGATTTCCTCGATTCGTACCGCCATTCGAGAGAGCATATCCGCGACAACATTATCTGACCCTTTTCTGTGTTCGATGGTGAAATTGAACGCCTGCAGCTGCAGCGACCATCTAGCTAGACGCCCACTCAAGTCCTTTACTGTCATTAACCATTTCAGACTGGCGTGGTCGGTTATAACGGTAAATTTCATCATTTCGACGTACGGTCGAAACCGTTTTACCGCCATGACGGCCGCCAGGCACTCTTTTTCGGTCACGGAGTAGTTCTTTTGACAGGAGTTGAACTTTTGCGAATGAAACGCTATGGGGTTTTCTTCTCCACTGTCGTTTTTCTGAAAAAGAACATCCCCGATCCCGTACTCAGAGGCGTCGCACTGTATATAAAATTTTCGGCTGAAGTCTGGGTGGCGTAGAACTGGAGCGCTGGTCAAATAATATTTTAATGTTTCGAAAGCCTCTTCTGCTTCTGGTGTAATCACAAACTTTTTTCCTTTCTTCAATGTGTCTGTTAAGGCTGCAGAAATTGATGCGAAGTCTTTTATGAAGCGGCGATACCACCCAGCAGTACCTAAAAAACTTCTTACTTCCCTCGGTGACTTTGGCAGTGGTATTCTCTGAATGGCTGCCACCTTTTCGGGATCACTTTTAAGCATTCCTCCTCCGATTATGAAACCTAAATATTTTAGTTCCTTGAAACAGAACATAGATTTTTTTAGCCCAATTTTCAAATTCGCCTTTTTCAAGCTATCGGCAACTTGCTCCAGTAATTTCAAATGCGTCGAAAACTCATCGGATATTATGAGTAGATCGTCTAGGTAAATGAACACGTTTGATTTGAGTCTTGCTGCTATGACTTTGTCCATAAGACGACATAATCTCTGAGCCGCGTTGCATAGACCGAACGGCATAACCCGAAATTGGTATAGCGGTCGACCTGGCACAGTAAAGGCTGTACACGGTTTTGCTTCTTCCTCTAGTTCAATTTGCCAGAAGGCATACTTCAGGTCGACGCTGCTAATGTAATGGGTTTGGTCTATGCGGCTCAGAATCCCATCTATATTTTGTAGAGGATAAGCATCCTTTATCGTTACGTCATTTAACTTGCGTGCGTCTAAGCAGAAACGATTTTTCCCCGGATTCCTCACTACCGTGGTGCGGTTACTCCAGGGGCTGTCACTTTCCTCAATCACGTTTAGGGCGAGCATGTTATCGATTTCTGTGTATACTATGTCCTGAACGGCCGGTGATATTGGGTAATGCCTTTCCTTGACTGGGTTGGTGCCCTCAACCAATTTTATTTCGTGTTTTCAAGTTTTGTGCACCCTAAACCATTTTTCTCAAATGTGGGAAATTTATTTATAGCTTCTTGGAGACGTTGTTTTTGTTGTGTATTGAGATCGTGCTATTTCATTTTGTGGGAATCACTCTCTATATCCTTTTGCATCTCCCTGACTATCTCTATATTGATTTCATCCGTCGCTATGACCTGCGGCGCGATGTTAAACGTCTTCCAAAAATCTATTCCCAAATACATTTCCTGTTCTAAATCGGGGCAGAGGTAAAAATTAATGTTTTTGGTTTCATTCTTATATCGAACTTCCAAATTAACTTTGCCCAAAACTCTATGGGCTTGACCGTTTGCCGCATATACATTTGTGAACAGAGGTTTCATATCCGTCTCTAAAACTTCCAACATCTCCCGACAGTTTTTACCCAGAACGCTAATCGATGCCCCTGAGTCTAACAGGCCTTTATACATTTTGCCTTCGATTAATATTTCAGCGTATGGTCTGGGATCTACATTTTCCCGAACATGTTTTATCGATTCTATAATTATTTTTCTGTTGGATTTCCTCTTTACATAATCTGACCTCAATTTTAGACATTGTTTATATTTTGCCTCAGATAAACTTTTATTATGTTGTTGTTGTGGCCTTAAACCTGAACTATTTTCATCCTTATTCGTCTCTTCACTAATTTGTTCTCGGATCGGGTTCTCACTGGAGCAAGTTTCTTCATTATAGATTCTCTCCCTAACTGTTTTGTAATTTTGCTCCCGGATCTCCTTGGGCAAATAGTGTCGCATCTTAGCGAAGTTTTTCGCATTTGGTTTTGCTGTTTCTGATGGTCTTGTTGTTATTACTGGTTTTGTGGTTGTTGCCAATATTGTTGTTGTTGGTTCTGATTTTTGTTCTAATATTGTCGTTGTTGTTTCGGGGCGTTGCTCGAGGAACATGATTCCCCCGTCGAAATCACGCTCCGTATCGAGTTTTCCCGTATTTTGCATTTCTGGCAGTTTGGTGAAATCACGTCTTCTTTGCCGCATCTGTAGCAAAACAGGTTTCTCTGCGCTGAAGGACAATCTATAAAAATGTGACCCTGTTGTTGGCAGTTCCAGCAAATTATAGAATTATTGATTTCCGCAATTTCGTTAACGGGCGTTTCTTCTTCCAATTCATATTCCATTTCGAGTTCATTGATAAACCGTCTTGGTGGTTGAGTTAGCGTAGGTCGAGTTTCGCGTCGGGGAAAATTTCTTTCCGCCTCTACACATTCCACTCTCAACTGTTCGAGTGATGTAACGCTAATTGGGTATACAATGCGCGCGATGCTCTCTCTTAAGTTTCTCTTTGCCAGCTTGATCATTTCAAACTCGGAGATCGGCGCTTGTAGTTTGGACCTGAGCAGGTTTAGATGGTAGAAGTAGAGGTCAATAGTTTCTCCAGCGTTTTGCTTTCTCTCGACCAATATCCATATTCGTTCGGTGGGTCCTAAACCGGCTTAGCAACGAGTGTTTTAGGTCCTCCCATCCGGTAACACGATGCGTTTCTACGTGGAGCCAGTACCAGTCCAATGCTGCTCCCGTCACTAACAAATGGAAATTGTCTAGTATCTCCTTCCACGGCACTTGATATTGCCTTTGGCAATATTCCAGGCGGAATACAAACGACTCGATTGAGAGACGTGCCTCGTTTCCATCGAAGTTTAGGCCAAACCTATCCACTCTTGTTTTGTTCATATAATATGAGGGGTGACACACAGGCGGTTGTACCGTGGTCATCGTCGGTGGTGCTGCTGCTCTATACGCTTGCGGAGCTGCTTGCTGGTAGTTAATCTCAGGGGGTGGAAAAGCATACGTTTGGTTAGCAGTATTGGGGTGACCTGTGTTGGCATCGACTCTGGGTATGTTACTGTCCTGCCCAACATTTTCTCTTCTCGAATCCCTCAGAGTCCATGTGCGGATTGCCTCGCCTAACATTGCTATACTGCCATGAACCTTGTTCAACTCCCTACTAACTTTTTCACTTACTATTTCTTCTAAAGATCTACCTAGCGATCTCCTCATCTCCTCTACGCTTTCGCCTACCATTTCCTTTACCGACGGAGATACCTCGTCCCTAAACTCTACGCTACGTGCTCCCGAACTCTGGTTTCGCGAATCGCTACGCGTTTTCGGTCTTGCGCTTGTATTAATTGTTTTAGACATGTCTACCATGTCAGAAACTGTGGGGGTGGCATTCTTCTTGCCTTATTATCTTTAGTATATTTTTCCTTCCCTTGGGGAGAAGACCTATTTAAATCAAAAGAGATGTCTCTATGTCTCTGTCTCTTTAATTTCGTTTGCTCCTTTTCGGACATGAATTTTCCCGCAATAAACAAATAAAAAAAAAATTAATAAAACTAATATAGGAAATATATAAGCGGATATGAAGCTCACAGATCTAATGCGATAAAAAAAAATTATTATACGAAATAAAAGAAATGAATATATAAACACAATTATTCAAATGGGTTCATAAGAACAAAAAAAAAAAAAAAATAGTAATGAAAATGAATATAAGAATAATAAAAAAAACCTAATATATGAAACATACTAAAAGAAAATTGATTCAAAATTAAAAATAAATTGATAAAAAAAAATAAAAATGATCAAAATTTAACCTTACAAAATACATATAAACCGAAACGTAAAATATTCTTCTTATATTCTAATCGTGCAAATTACAACTAATAATTCTTTTTACTACTACAACTTCTAACACAAATATATATAAAAAAAACTACATCTACAAAAAAAATTATCAAACAAATTTTTATTTCAAATTAAGGGTATGAACTTTGTGAAATAATTGAACACCAATGTACTACAAAAAATATTATTAAATCAAAGTTAACGAACAAACAAAATTACATATAAAAAAAACGAAGTACTTGGTGTATAAATCAAAAAAAAATTTTTTCTAAAGAAAATAAATTAATCACGGAACACAAAAAAGGATGTAAAAAAAAATTAAATTGAAAACTAATAAAAATACAAACTTTTGACTATAAAAATACAAAAAAAAAACTAGATTATCCCAAAACAAAACTATTTAAAAATTGAATTTTCAGTCTTATGGACACAAAAAAAAAAAACGGATTACTCGGTGTGTAACTGAAAACAAATAAATAAATTTTTCCCAAAACACGACAGATTTTTAAATAAAAAAAACGTTAAATTTCAAGATTTTAATTAATATCACACAACTTGTTTGAATATCTAAAAACTTACACGTACGTTCACAATATAAATTCTACACAAAAATTCAAAATTAATACGATCACAATTGGTGAAGTTTTCGGTATGCGTAAATGGGCGTGTGTGTGGACTCAGCGATTTTATGTGTGCCTATGAAATAGGCCCCTAACTGTTCCTCAACAAAAAATTTACGTTAAACAAAAAAAAAATGAACAAAAGTTATTAACTCTGCGTCTTTCCATATCTATGCAACATTCATCCTAAAGAATTTCCACGCTATCGGAAAGTCAGATAAACTTTACCGATATTGCTGTCTTCGAAACCCTGTTCCGAACGGGTATCGGAAAGTTTATCTGATCGACAGATATATTTATCAATTAATTAAAATGGATCAGAAACTACATTTCACATAAAAAAAATCGACAATCACCCTACCAATGAAACATTTAACAAATAAACATATAAAAACATTTCACGCTACCGGGATGATTGACTTTTGAACTGGTTAAACGGGTACTTTTGTTTCAAGTTTCCTCCGTTTTGAACCCATACACAAATCTAGGATTTAACCTTGATTTGGGCCCTAAAGGTTTATAGAATTCAAAACTTTGGAAAACCTGAACCAAAAGCATCCGTCATTAGTCTATTTAGAAAGAAAAATTGGCTATTGCTAGTATATTTAGCTGGAACATATACTTCTACTTTTAGTGTACATCTTTAGATGTCCTTCATTTAACTTGGGCGCCATATTGTTACGTGCCCCCAAAGGCACTGTAGTGGCGTGGCCAGCTAGCTCAATCTGGCTCTTAGGGCAGGTCCCAACCTATCACTACCGTCCAGGGGCAAGCACAATTAAATAAATTCACAAAAAAAAACAACCTAGAAACCAAGAAACACAACATCGAACGGTTACGAGGGAGGATGAGATGGTTTTATCCTCCACACCGCCCACCCAACCTAGATCACTTTATTGCCTCTGAAATTTACAAGTGACCCCCCATACCCACACACACTGACACTTTACCCACTTACCACATCCTTTCACTTCACCACCAAAAGAAATTAGCACAACATATTTTTTTTTTTGTTTTTACTTTCTAACATTCACATAATTTATTAAAATAAAACTAACCTAATATAATAAACGAAAAAAAAAATGGAGCTTTTTACCTTATTACTACTATAATAAAAAAAATTTTTTCTCTTTTTGACTTAATTCCTTAACATTACTTTATACATGAACATAAAACAAACTAACCACTAAACCACTGTGCCGAAATTTCCAGAAATAAACAATATTAACGCAAATTAATCGGTTTGCAAAAAAAAAAATCAAACAACAAAAAAAACCACAAAACCTACAAAGTCCTTGACTCCATTTTGAGTCACGCAACGCCAGAAAAAAACAGATACACAAAAAAAATGGCCTACCTAACGAGCTCACTAGGATAGGAAAGCGATTATCTTGACGAATAAGTCACCACAAAAAAAAACAAATTACCCGCACACTTTGTAAATTTTCCAACCGAAATCTTAAACGGAATTCCAAAATTTTAAACTTTAAAAATTAAGGCACTCACATATGTTCTTACATCTAAAAATCAAATAAAACAAACAACGCTAACACATTTAACACTTAACACTAAAACTTATCGCTAACTTTCAATATATATTTTTTTTATAACTTTTCCTCTTTATATTATTTAATTTTTTTTTTACTTTCTAAATATTTCAAAATCTATCTTTCCAGCTCAGACTTTCCAACTACATTAAATTTGTCTTTTAACACCTCTAACGTTTTAAATATATTGAATTTTTGTTCTCTTCAAATCCACAATTTTAAATATCTCAAAATTTTGATTTTTTTCCAGTTTTATATTCAACTTCAGGCCGCAGCTCGTCACACAATGGACAATGCCAACCGGGGAGTATTATAATCTTAATATTTAAGTTGCCTTGTAATTAAATTTTTTTTTTGTTTCACTTAATCCTTTTATTTTCAGCGCCCCTGCTTCTGGATGGAAAGTCAAATACTTCCTCTCGGTATAACTGTACAGCGCCGGCTTCCCTCCACCCGTGGCCTTTTACTTTCCCGGCTGACTCCTCTTGAGCTTATATTGATACACATATATTTATCTAATAAATAAACACCAAATTTCACACTAGGACTCTACTTTAAAAAAAACCACTGTTAACACTCACTATTGTTATTTTGCCTTAGATTTTTGCTTTAAATAAATACTTTTAAATCACACTGCGTCACTCACACTTAGATTTTTTTTCCGCTTTTCTAGCCTTCTGCAAATAAGATCTAGTCTGCACTTTGAACACCTTTAAAACGTTAGACAGTAATTGTGCTATTCGGACTGAATTTTCCTATTTATACCCCTTTGTCTGCCTAAAACACCATGATTCCCGCCCAAACTCAATCTTTTTTTTAAATTTATATGAAAGTCTAATCTACAAGGACGAACCACTGACATATAATTTGACGAACATCACCTAGAACATATATACCAAAAACAGTACTGTTAATTTTCAATGTTTCGCTGGGATTTATGAATGGACATTTGCTAAAAATACAGCTCTGATTTCCCTTCATAAACCCCAGAAAACTTGGCAGCACTTTTACGATACACTATTGTGACTACACATACTACGATTAATTCGCCACATTTCTACACATCCAATCGTTAACGCACGCTACTTTTCACAGAGCACAACAAAATAAAATTAATAAAACAATAAATACAAATAAATAAAAAAAATATACCGCTCAATCCACAGCATCACCTACATAACCCACATCTACCACGGACACTACACAATACATCAACCCACATATACCGAAAACACCTAACTAAGATAATCTACGCAAATCATAGGTAAGTTGTCGCCACTCTCCATTATATTAAGCACACAACCATTCACCCTTGTTTACTCCTTCCCCACAGGTGTGAGGTCTTGCCGTTCGGTGTACCCGGCCGCAGCATATAAACCCTTATAAAAACAATTCATATATAAATGCCAAATTTATATGGGGACAATGTCGAAAAATAGACCGATCCTGACCATATTTATTGAGGTTACTTATTTTTTGCAAAAATATATAAATGCCATATTTGGGAAAAATCTTTGCAATATTTTTGTTTTTTGATAGATTTAAGTGAAGCTCTATATGGTGGCTATGACTAAAAATTGTCCTATAGGGTTTATTTTTGGACTGCTGATTAATGGGATTAATAAATATATGCAACCCCAATTTGACCGAGATCTGTATGATAATATGGATCTTATGACAATTTAAGTCGATTTCATAGGGGTCATTTGTATGGGGATTAGGTCTGAACATATATCAATTTCAATAGGGTTAATCCTATGGCAAGTAGAAGGTTATATACTAAACTAAACACACAGACCGACGAATGGACGGACATCGCTAAATCGACCCAGAAAGTGGTTCTGAGTCGATCCGTATAATAAAAGATGGGTCTGGATCCAATATTTTTGGTACTTATAAACATCAGCACAAAGTCATTATACCCTGGCCACATAGTGGTGTTGGGTATAATTAATATATTAAATATATGATGATTATGACGTAACATTTTAAGAGGGACACAAAAAGATATCTGCGAGAGCAAGTCATTACAATCAACCGTTTCCCACAATCTGTAGTGCGATTCTGTAAAATTTAAAGATCCGACAATCGCAAAATGTATCGACAGCTATTGCTGTTTGTACTAACGATTAAGTGATTCACTAACTATACCTTAACGATAGTCGACAAATGTATTTGTCTATTCATTTAAATTGTAAACGAGTATGCCACTCTGTCTAAATAAGCGAAAAACACAAAGAATAGAAAACAAAGAATAGAAAAAAACACATCACTTCGTGTTTGACAGGATGATTTTATGTTTATGTTTAATTTCTTTATTATACCCTATACCACTATGTGGTTTGGGTATAATGACTTTGTGCTGCTGTTTGTAACAACCAAAAATATTTGACCTACACCCATCTTTAATTATACCGATCGAATCAGAACCACTATCTGATTCGATTTAACGATGTCCGTCCGTGTGTCCGTCCGTCTGTGTGTCCATGTAAACCTTGCAATCAAACTGCAGGTCGCATATCTGAATATATTTTGATGAAATTTGGTGTGTAAGCTTTCATTGGCCATAGGATGAACGCTGTTGAAATTTGTGAGAATCGGTCCATGTTTAGACCTAGCCCCCATACAAATGACCCCTATGAAATCGATATAAATTGCCATAAGATCCGAATTGTCATATAGATCTTACTCAAATTGGGCTTGTATGCGTTTATTACATCCATTAATGAGTAGTCTAAAAATGATCCCTATGATCTTAGTCATAGGCCCCATATAGAGCTGCTTCCCGATTTTCACTTAAATCTATCAAAAAACGAAAATATTGCACTGATTCTTCTCAAATTTTGTTTGTATATATTTTTGCAAAATACAAGAGACTTTACCAAACATAGTCAGGATCGTTCCATTTTTGGGCCTAGTCCCCACATAGATATAGCATCCGATATGAAATTTTTCATATCTGCAGCCAAAAAAATTAATAAAAATCCCACTCAAATTTGGTTTATGCTTATTTTCTATATCCAGTTAGTTGGGCCTAAGAGATAGGGTCTCTAAACGCATGGTATAGAGTATCATATAGTCGGTCTCGACCGACTATAATTTTCTTACTTGTTTTTTATTAATATTTTTGTTTCTTTATTTGAATATAAAATAATGAATTGAATATGCTGTTTAATTTTTTTATTTATATAAAAAGTTTTTATAATAAAAGCAAAATATTTTCACTATTTTATGATTTTTATATATGTATGCTGATATTTCAACCTAAAAATTTTACTTATTAACGATTGAATAAACAACACAAAAATTGTTGTCGTTTAGATAACAACAACAGCTGTTTAGATAACAAAAATTTTACTGAATACCAAAATCGATGATTTTGTTGTTTTCTTTTTTTAACGATTCGATTATCGTTAAAATAAGTTACTAAATCCCGCTACTGGACTCCACACGACAGCAGCATACTCTAAAACATAAGATGTGTAGGTCGATTTTAATGCATCAGAAAAAACGGAGCAATTTCTCCTAATAAATGCAAGGACTTTTTATGCTTTCGGTACTATAAATTTATATGGGAAATAAAAGACATTGTAGAATCAAAACAACTCCCAGATCAGTTACTATGTCAATAGTAGTTAAATTGTGACCACCCAAACTAAAACAAGGCGGTGTCGGATTGCGAGATCTAGTGTCGGTGTCGGAGTAGGAGATCTGACAGTATTTTTTTTAATCATCAGCACAAAGCGTGCCTTAATAAAACACTTAGAGACATCATTTATAAACAAAATAAATAAGAGTGGACCTAAAACACTGCCTTGAGCAAGTCTGAGGTTGGAACATATGGAAACGATTCAAAATCCTCAACTAAAACTCTGCAAATTATATTAAATAGGTATGATCTTATCCACATAAGAAAGTTAGAATGCAATTCCATTACTTGCAACTTATAATAAAGATTACTATGAGATACCCTGTCAAAGGCTTTAGAAAAGTCAGTTTAAACAACATCAACTTTACTACCGTGTTCCAATGCAGATATGCAATACTCACTGAAAACAGTTAAGTTGGTCGTGGTAGACCTACCAGAAAAGAATCCATGCTGATGTGGAGAAATAATAGATTTTGAAAGGAAAAATAATTTTTTATAAACAACATGTTCAAAAATTTTAGAAACACATGATAATTTATCTATCGGCCTATAACTAGTAACTTAGTCTTTATTACCATTTTTAAAAACTGGAGTAATGGTCGTTGATTTCCACTTGACAATGAAATTTCCTTATTTTAATGATAAATTAAACAAATATTTAAGTGCAAACGCGAAAGAAAAAGCACACATCTTAAAAAAATAGGTACCTAAACCATCTGAGTCTAATTAAAAAAAAATTTATAACTGCATAATTCCATTAAAAACATGATAAACCGAGACTTCAATGTCTGGCATGTCAAATGAATTTGAGTATCTAGCTGTATGAATCATTGAAGAATCAAAATTTGAGCTAAAATAATTGGCAAACACATTTACAACATCACTACTTAATTTAGAAACTGAGCCATCATATATTATGATAGTTGGAATATCTGAAACTTGCTTTTTAGATATAACATAAGACCAGAACGATTTAAGATTAGATTTAACTAGTGTGTTTGTGGGGTTTCTAGATCAGTTTTTGCGTGTATTTAGTGGGGCGTATTTAGTTCCAATTGTCACCGCAAGTTGTACCGCAGAAGGCGCTGCGATCGTTTTTTAGTCAGCAAAATCACAATCCTTTTTTCCGTTAACTTTGAATTACACCCGCTGACTGTTAATATTCATGTTTTTTGTATCGCCCTCTTACTTAGAGTATACAGTAGAAGGTGGTTGAAATAAAAGCTGCAGCAACGGTTGGCTTGAAAGAAGAAATATGAACCTATTTCTTTTGGATGACAACATCTAATTCATCAGAACTGCTCACCCCAACTACCACAGGCCCCTTCCCACGTCTACACCTGTGAACATTAACCCAATCAGACTTAATATGCTCAGGTTGCGTGTTAACATCACACATGTTAGCATCATTCGCTCTTGCAGTAGCAACCCTGCCGGCAACTCAACTAACTTTAAATGCACTTATATCTAACTATTACGCAAATAGTAGTGGTTGATACTTGGATTACTTTCAATGAAGCAAACTGACTATTTTATCATTGCGATGTCCTAGGCGGTAGTCAATTAATTTATAGTAAGCTACAAACTAGTTATATTTTATACATTACAGTTGGCTGTAAGTTGACTTAATTAAAATCAAATAGTAGTTAGTTTATAATAGTTTTTACTTTAGTCAAAACTAGAACCCCCAAAAGAAATTTAAATGTAAAAATAACACAAAATTTAGTATTAAGTTTATCAAATTGTTTACTTTTTCAAATATTTTGTTTTCATTTGTTATAAATAATTAGTGAAATATGTAGAAACGCAGGTTTGGCATAGTCGAATTTAACAAATAATTTTTTTTATTTTTAACGCATTCAGCATGGATATGCTATTTTTTAATGACTCTTAGATCATCTCTGATGTCGTTTTCCACCTCATTAGAGCCAAGCGATCGACAGGCATCTGTTTAAAATATAAATGTCCTATATTATGTGAAATCAATATGTTTTTAATATATAGGTTACCCGTTAAAGCTTGGAAACACTTTGAAGTCCCTTAGTCTCTTCTTGCCATGGATTCCATACATATTAATTTCAAGACAGATAAAATTTTGAAAACCTACATAAAGTTTATGATTGTCCACACTAATGTTGTTGTTTAGTTCAGTCAAATCACCTATACCTTTTTATGGGGAAAACTGTGCGCACGTTATTGTTTGTTACTTCTTGGTTAAGAACCATTCAGTCAAAACTTTCTGCTCAGCCAGGGACTTCATTATAACATCATTTTGCTTGACTATAATTTCTGTAATTAAATATTAAATTTTGAATAAGCAAGGTGAAATTAGTGGGTAAAACTAGGAAAATGTGTTGCAAAAAGTAAGTATCTGAAAATTATAGAAATATTAATTAATTTAAGCTTTGTGCATATTTTGCTTTTGGAATGACTTACTGTTTACTTCCTTAAGTCTTTCTTCAAACAGTTGTTTGAGGTTGGAACAACCTTCGCAGTGACCTGCGTCCTTGATATCTGTAAAATCATTATTTATTAGAGCAAATTATGTAAATTTTTAGTTAATACTTACATTGTGCAACTGCTTTGAAACCTAGCTTGGTGACACGATTAGCATTTGGAAGTGACATCTATATTTAAGTTTATTATATTTTGAATTTTATGTTTGTGAATTCTTTAAATTTCAATTATTTGCAACCGTGTAAGAGTGGCACTAAAAGAAATTGATTACCACTTGGAAATCCTGCAAACTTCAATTCAATATCTTCTATAGGAAATGCCTCTTCATCACCCATGTTATTCTGATCAACTAGACAAGTAACTAAATTTTAGATGAATCAAATGGCTCCTGAAAAAACTTTAGATACTTCTGAATCGGCGACCTACGAATATTGATTTTGATCCAATAGATGAGGAGCCTTTTATCTGTATGGCTATAAACGGTCGAATTGCACAGAAGTTATTAGGACAAACTGCAGTAAAAAAAAATTCTGAGGTTGTGACACTTACAATAGCGCCATTTTGTTTATTAAATTTTAATTTTCGCTGTTCTGTCACCATTTTTTCACATTGCGATGGCTTTTTACGTATTTTTTTTAACTTTTGAAGATAATCTTCAAAAGGGTACGAAGAAAAATTGATAAGCGGTCCAAGCTTTTTCACACAGTCACAGCCTTCTTAAATGTATCTTACTTGTGCCACTCATATTAGTTTTAATAATGAAATTTTAAAAAATTAAAAAATATTTTACTCTAACCTTTCTAACTGCACGCACGAACACTGATTTTCGTAATGAAAATGTCAAAAACAAGTGAAAAAGTCACTGAGCAAATGTCAACAAATATGCAAGCTGTTTCTATTTTTGGCGAAGTTCTGCATTACATTGTATTTAGCTTATAGTTAGTTCATAAAAGTTAACTAGAAGAGTGTTTTTTTTTTTTTGTTGTCGACTACCGATTTGCTTATAGGAAAATGAAGAAATAGACAAAGCAGAAGACATATTTTGATTATTTGATGAACTTGAACCATGTACACCAACAAAAAACCATTATCACACATACAGTGGTGGTCATGTAATTAAAACATGATGGCAAAATCTTGGAATTAAAATTTTTTAATGTTTCTTTTATAATTTTAACGGCATTTTTCCACAAAAATTTTTTGTTTTATGTCTTTCACACCTAATTTCTTAGTTATTTCTCTTTATCATTAATTTATATTATAAAATAATGCGTTATTTTGCGATAATACGTTCTCCGAAGTGGACACATAATTAAAACATATTCGACTTTGCTTTAATAATAATTAATTTAAAAAAAATTTTAAAATTTTTTCCCCAAAATATTGCCGGTAAGTATTAAGAAAGTGTTTTAATGTAATATTATAGTTTTTTTTTTATTAGATATGGGTAAAGCATCAAGTTGTTCCGAAGAAGAAAGAAAGCTTATAAATAACTTAAAAAACTCTGGTAAAACTGTAATACAAATTTATAATTTGCTTGGTTGCTCCAGAGGAAAAGTATACAATTCCATCAGACATTTGAAAAAATTTGGGACAAAAAAATGTTCCAAGAACTCCCTAACCGCGAAAAACGAATAAAAGGGAAGACAACATTATAAAAAGAATCTCCCAAGCTGATCCATTTAAAAGTTCCAGGCAAATACAGGTTGAAGTGCAGTCATCGCATGAGATTGAAGTTTCTGCTAAAACAATAAGAAGGAGGCTTAATGAAGTTTCTCTCCGTGCGTGCATCGCACAACGTAAACCCTTTGTTTCAAAAAAGAATTTAAAATCCAGGCTACAGTTTGCAAAAGAAAATTTGAGAAAACCGATAAATTTTTGAAAAAACGTGCTATGGAGTGATGAATCCAAGTTTTGTCGATGGGGATCTGAAGGAAAAAGGTATGAGTGGCGTCCCATTAATCAGCAGCATCATCCAAAGTACACCATAAAAGCAATTAAACACGGTGGTGGTAATGTAATTGGGGTGCGTTTTCTTGGCACGGAATTGGCCCAATTGTCAGAATTTCTTCAAAAATGGACCAGTATTTATATAAAAATATAATAGAAAATACGATGGTACCTTTCGCTGCTGCTATGGAATTTTATGCACGACAATGATCCTAAACACACTTCACGGCATGTAAAGCGTTGCTTAGAGGAACAAAGCATAAATGTTTTAAAATGGCCAGCTCAGTCGCCTGATCTCAATCCAATTGAGAACTTATGGAGTGAAGTTGAGAAAAGTTTGAAGGGGAAAAACAGCAAACATTTAGACGAATTGTGGGAAAATATTGAAGCAGCTTGGAGAGCTATACCCTCTTCAGTTTGCAGGCATTTGATCGAAAGTATGAAAAATAAGGGCTATCCTACAAAATATTAAAGGTAAATTTGAAATTATTTGAAGAAATTGGAAAATTATTAGAATTATTGAATCAGTGGTAAATGTTTTAATTATTTGTCCAATACCATTAATGTTGTTCTTATATTTTTTTTGTTTCAGACATAAATGATACCGTTTTGAAGGGCACGTTTATCAGCTGCCAGACTTAGATTTAAGAAAAGAAAAAATAATTTTATTATCTTTTTATATATTGAAAATAAAACGAATAATTTACCGTTCTCATGAATGTTTTAATTATATGACCACCACTGTACATACATATTTTGATTATTTGATGCAGTGTTAAGTGCTTGTGCACTTGAACTTTGTTCAGCAACAATAACACCATCACCACACAACTTAGAAAAAGGCAAAGCAGTGTTGGTTTTTGTTTTTTGTTGATCTTTTTTGCAATTTTAGCTTCTAACAACGTTTTAACAAGGATTTTGATTGACGGCTGGGGTAGTTCAGTCGTCTCCAGGGTCAGCCTAAGGACACTCAAACCTTATGCAATAAAACACTATAAACCTTTTAATTACAAATTAGTTTATTCAAGTGCTAATCGTGTATATATATGTTTATACGTATGAAGACGTGACTGACAACAGTTCTGCTTTGGTATATCGGGGGGTCGACCATGGCGGTCGGCGGTGTGACTATGCTAGCCGGTAGTTGGCGATAGTTATTGTACTGGCCGACAGATGGCCGCGCAGTGGTTGACTCGGTCGACAGGTGGTGCGATTACTGGCCGGCAGATGACGGCGTAGCGGTTGACTCGGATGCGTCGAGCGACAGGCGGTACGACTACTGGCCGACGGATGGCAGCGTAGTGGTTTACTGGAGTGCGTCGGTCGACGGGCGGTGCGACTACTGGCCGACAGGTCGGATGGTGGCGACAGCAAAGCGGGTGACTCGGCTAAGCAGCACGATTTAGTGGTTCGAGTGCGCCGATCGGCAAATGCCGATAATATTGGCGGCACGACTATACTGGCAGGCAGATGGCGGCACAGTAGATGGGTTTGGTGCGCCGGTTGATTGTATTGGCATTGCGATGACACAGGCAGACAGATGGCGGCACCGTGGGTGGCTTGGATGTGCCGGTTGATGGTATCGGTAGTGCGATGATACTGGCCGACAGATGGCGGCGCAGTAGATGGCCTGGCACCACTATGCTAGCAGACAGATGGCGGCACAGTAGATGGCTTGGATGCGCCGATTGATGGTATCGGCGTTGAGTTGATACTGGCAGACAGATGGTGGCTTGGATGCGACGGTTGATGGTATCCGCGTTGAGTTGATAGTGGCAGACAGATGGCGGCTCAGTAGATAGCTTGGATGCGCCGGTTGATGGTATCGGCGTTAAGTTGATACTGGCAGACAGATGGCGGCAAAGTAGATGGCGTGGCTCGGACGTACAGGTAGTTGGCGGAGCGACCGGTCGAGAGAGCGTCAGCAGTCGGCGGAAGGCGGTGGTGCGACTAGAGTTGCTGTCGTGAGCTGTGCTGTGTCTTGGCCACCTGTAATGATAAGAGCGGGGTTAGCCGGGAGCAGTCAGCACAGGCCGCTGGATTACCGGGAGCAGTCAGCCGTTAAGCCGCTGGATTATCGGGAGCAGTCAGCCGTTAAGCCGCTGGATTATCGGGAGAAGTCAGCCGTGAAGCCGCTGGATTATCGGGAGCAGTCAGCCGTGAAGCCGCCGGATTATCGAGAGGAATCAGCCGTTAAGCCGCTGTATTATCGGGAGCAGTCAGCCATGAATCCGCTGGATTATCGGGAGCAGTCAGCCGTGAAGCCGCCGGATTATCGAGAGCAGTCAGCCGTTAAGCCGCTGTATTATCGGGAGCAGTCAGCCGTGAATCCGCTGGATTATCGGGAGCAGTCATCCGTTAAGCCGCTGGATAATCGGGAGCAGTCAGCCGGTAAGCCGCTGGATTATCGGGAGCAGTCAGCCGTTAAGCCGCTGGATTATCGGGAGCAGACAGCCGTAAAGCCGCTGGGTTATTATGGATGACAACCGGTACCGATCGTCTTCAAAAGATTGGGGATATCTTGTAGTAAGATTTCACCACTCAGCTTTAGCGCCGAAAACTGACTTGACTTCCTTAGGCCAACCTTGCCTTCTTATTTAAACAAATTCATAAACTGAACGAGAATTGAAAATTCCATTTGCTTCAACCACTTGATAATTATTTTTAGCAGGCAGCTTGTTTTGTTCAGGTTTGGTTGAGTGTATAAGTTAAGGTATGTCTCACATACTGTGAAAGACATACCAACAATTATGGTAAACAAGTCCGTCCGCCAATTAAATCGTCTAAAATGGTATCATTCATTTACTTTTTATTTTTATGTGCAAAGAAAACAAATATGTTACCACCCAGCTTGACGAATATTTTATTTCTTCATTTATTTTATGAATGTTTTGCCCGCATCAAATTACTCTCAACGGGCACGAGTATGTTGCAATATCACATTGCATTGTTTTACATTTATTTTTATGTCGCAATATCATATTGCATTCCCAGGCATTTTTTATTTATTAATTTTCTGGCACCAATTATGTCCATTCACACTTTTATTTGTTTTGGGTGTCAGTTTCACAAAACATTTCCTCAAACCGCTGCATTTTATTTTGTTCCCTAATTCTGCAACGTAAACAGTCCTCAAGTGAGTGCACTTGAAACTTTCACGATTTATGATTGTGAAACCAAGGCACTTGACTTGAATTTATGTCAACCATATGTTTTGATTGAGTTGCGTTTTTTTATGGTTTTCAGGTTTGGCTTGCGTTGGCATTTGTTCCGGTGGTGTTTCTCTGTCGTTGGGGAATTGACCATTCTTTATATTTATTATGATTAAGTTAAATAGAGTCAGTATAAAGTAAGACTCAGGCCTCATAGTAGGTAAAATAGAATAAATGGAATTTAAGTAATTATGATTCAATTAATGAATTTTAAGAATAAGTAAGATTTAAATAAATCGACTCTATAATATGTGAAAGTTTAAAATAAATAAAATTTAAATAAATTAACCCAATACTTTGTGAAAGATTAAAGTAAAATAAAATTTAAATCAAATTACTCTATAATCTGTGAAAGATTAAAGTAAATAAATCATCTCTAAAATTTGTAAAAGTTTAAATAAATAAAATTTAGGTAACTTAACTCAATAATCTGTGAAAGATTAAAGTAAATCAAATTTAAATAAATTAACTCTATATTAACTCTATAATTTATGAAAGTTTGAAATAAATGATATTTGCTCTACAATTTATGTGTTACAAATTATTAACTTACAACCCGAAAACGCACTTTAAAATAATTTATATGCTTTACTGTTGTGACGTAGATGTTTACTTAGTGAGTGTAGTTTTGTATGGGAGCTTAGCTTTATTGATGTTTAGTTGAATGTATATTTATTACTGCTGTGACGTAGGTATTTTATTACTGAGAAATGATGTGTGCTTGTGCGCATATGTTGATGTGTAGTTTTTACATGGAAGCAGTTGGTTGGTTCTGGTAATGGTTGTTATGTACAATGTTATTTGCGTTGTTACATCCCCCCTTACTTCGGGGAGCGATGCTCGGTCAGTGATGTTGCAGTGTTTCACGTACCGCTCTTTTCAACGATTTCAAATATGCTACTCTTAATAATATCACATTTTTAGTTTAGAAGATATAACCGTTCAAAGTTGACCGACTTTCGGTTTTCAAAAAAAACACACAATTTTTAGTCAATTTGTTGCGATTTCAGGTGTAATATTACGAAAAATAGGTAACGAATCGCCTTATTTTTTGTTTGTATTGATTGATGTATTTATTAAATGTATAATGATAAAAAAATATTAACTCTTTGCTTTGTGTTTCTCCTGGTAAATCACTATTTAAAAACTATCCGTTTTTTCACTATTTTTCAACTTTGACGGAAAATAAAAAAAATCCATATTTTTCTATATTTGCCATATTTGCAAAACATATTCTTTGATTATTTCTTTACATAATTCAAAAGGTTTTATCTGCCCGTACATGCCCGTTTGGCTTCTAGAGGTAAAAAAGGTTAAAAAGACATGGTTGCAGAAATTGTATGGCGTGCATCCCTTACATGTTTTGACTGACGGTTGTCAACCTGTGAGCCTCTGCCAAAGTCTACTCCCAATATTCTGCTACAGACACAGGATGCAAAAAAAAACTACTCATTGAAATTCGCAGGTACGCACCTCACTTAAAAATTACTTTTGAGTAAAAATGGTCAAGAACAATATTGACTTATGGTCCCTCCAGGTAGGCACAAATCTTATTTAGACACGAGCATAATATCAAAATTGCATAATTCAGCCTAAATCCATATGTATGCAGGGAACAGGTAAATTTTTAGGCATGGTAGCATAAGCCTATATATTGCAAAATAAGCATAATGACTTATGGTCCGTCCAGGTAGGCACAAATCTTATTTAGACACGAGCATAATATCGAAATTGCATAATACAGCCTAAATCCATATGTATGCAGGGAACAGGTAAATTTTTAGGCATGGTAGCATATATTGCAAAATAAGCATAATGCCTGGATTAGTCTATGACTGAAAGTTGGCGCAACAAGTACTGAAACAATGGCGTTAAACAATTTAAGTACTGAAAACATGGCGTTGAACAGTTTAAAAATTTGAACTGTTTAGAAGGTCAACCACACCAAAGTTTTTCACTGAAGCTGCTTTAGAAGAACTTGATAGCTTATACGGAAATATTGAGAGAAGCGAAATTATAAAAAATAACTTTTATCTGATATATGCAATTATTAAGGCAAAATGGGTGAAATCTAATCGAACCATTCAGAACATCAACTCCAAATACGAGGACTGGCTTAATGAAGACACCGTCCTGGATATATTGGCAGTAGATAAACCCACCCCATCAACCAGAGGAGCAAAAGGAAGGCCAAAAAAAAGTATTGAGGTATGTTCAATTTTCACAAGAAAGAGGAAACTTGCCGATGCCACCAATGACTTGACCACGAAGCATTTATCGGACGCGCTGTCTAAATATACAAAGGATAGTGAAAGAGTTAGGTCGCAGATTACAAAATCTGTTGCTGATGCAAGCCCACTGCGACTAAAAAGGATTAAGGAAAGCATTCCCACGCCCACAAACGCACACATTAAAAAGTATGGTTCCGAAGAAGCCTTGGCCATGTTTATGGACTTACAACTTTCCAAAGAAAAATATGAGATACTACGGGCATCCTTGATGCGACACGGGGCTGACGTTTTACCAGGATACAACAAATTACGCAAGCCAAAATAAATTCACGACCACTGCATACGGAGTTTACGGAAGTCTCTGTGAGTTCCAATCTGCAGGATCTCATTAGCCATACAGCAAAACGGTTGTTGGAGAGTCTTCCTGAAAATGAGGTGAAAATTCTTCCTGAGAAACTGACATTGATCAGCAAATGAGGCTGCGATGGATCATCCGGACAAAGCGTTTATAAGCAAAGGATATCTTCCGATGACGCTACAATATCGGACGGAAATATGTTTATGGCATCTGTTGTTCCTTTGCGGCTAAAATCTGATATTTCCCTATACTGGAAAAATCCACGTCCGTCGTCAGTGCATTATTGCCGACCAATAATGTTTCAGTTTGCATGGGAATCGGCAGAACTCATAAGGACCACGGTGAAGGACATTGAAGAACAAATAAGCAAGATTAAGCCTACAAAGCTGCAAATTGGAGAAGGAAAATATATTGAATGCAATTACGAGTTCCACCTGACCATGGTTGACGGAAAAGTCGTAAACGAACTGACAGGAACAACCTCAACATTGTCATGCCCGATTTGCAAAAAGAGTCAGAAGAACTTTGGTAATTTAAACGATTCTACAAACGAGGAGAATTACGAATATGGAATGTCACCATTGCACGCAAGGATAAGGTGTATGGAGTTTTTGCTAAAACTGGCGTATACCCTACCACAAGAGGAGGAAAACTTCGATGAAAATACATCAATAAAGGATAAGGAAAAGATCAGAAAGAAGCAAATACAGCAAATAATGTATCCACAGAAGAAGTTGATCCCGACCGTCCATAAAATATTGGCGCATGGCAAAGATATAATTGAGTACCAGTCTTTGCCAATTGGAGAGCTTTCTGAAGAAGCACAGGAGTCTCTTAACAAATTTTGTAAAAAATATAGATTGCATAACACATTCAATGCATCAAGGGTAAGGCAAAATGAGGACCTTTTCAACATGTTGGCAGCATCTTCCGATCCACTTATTTCTTCCCTGCGGCATGTGAAGTCACGAATAGAGTTAGAAAATAATTATAGTTTAGAAATGATTAGTCTTTTAGATATACCTTCTCTTACGAATTGTGATGAATATTTTACAGAAAATTGAAACAATAAATTTAATAAACAATAATTTTTTTTTTTAATTTGTTGGGTAATAATTTGAAACATAAAACCCTAAAGAAAAAAAATAAAAACAATCTAAAAATGTAAAAATAATTTTTTTAGTTGCCATAAAATTGATTTTTCTACAAATTTTAATTATGATAACCCATAAGTAGGCCCCCACAAAGCGTAGCACCCTTTCCAAATGCTCATTTCATAGGCTGAACAGTTATTTATCATATGCTGTTTAAACTGTTCAATTATGTTATTCGGTTCAAAAGATATGATTTTTGAAACGAAAAAACTCAAATGGCGCCACTGTGCGTTGCCTCAGTGTTTCTGTGGGGTGCTACTACCAATCTGGTGCGAAATTGATTTTATGGCGTGTGCGAAGGCCGGGCTATGAGCGGCCCGAAACTTTTCGACTGGTACTGCAGTTGGTGGAATTACCTGGTGTTGAATGAGTTCTTTTCTGGTGAGCGCTTCGGTTGGTGGCCGATACGGGATCGGGTGACCTCTTGTCGCTGGCCGTGTATGCCGTGTAGCTTTCCGTTGCATCTTTCCTTGAGTTGCGTTTGGATATTTCAGCGGGGGCACGCGTTCCTGTGTATGCGTGATTTTATAGTCCCTTTTGAGCTTTACCTGAAGGTAATATGGGCTGTCCTGTTCGGTAGGGGGAACGCTATTGTAGTTGGTATGTAGTCTATGGCAGCTACAGTCTCGCCTGAGGACGGTATTGCGCCCACAGTAGGAGCAAAAACGTCGGAAATGATTTGGGCAATCCTCGCGTTTGTGCCCTTTTCCCTTACATCGCCAACAACGCTCCCAGCGCTGGTATTGACCCTCGATGACCATGTACGCGGTCGGTGGTCTTTTTTCAAGGACTCATAATCATCAGTCATGGCTATCAATCCGTCGAGGGTTGCAAAATCACTGCGTCGTACATAGTGCCGGTACTCGGTACGGAGGCCAACGTAGATTCTGTCCAGATGATTTTCTGTCCGTAGCTGTGGGTGTTGGCGAACGAGTGTCAGCTTGCTTAGGATGAAATCTTTCGCCCTCTCGCGGTTATTTTGCTTACGGTTGTAGAAGGCTTGCCCGAGGTGCGTCAGGTACCGCCTCGGCAAAAAGAATTTTTCTGCCTCACTCTTAAATTCGGCCCATTTCGTTATGTGGCCGCGTTTAATACGGTACCACTTAAGGGCGTTGCCATTAAGGACCCACAAAAGAGAGGGCAGCAGTCTATCCAGCTCGATTTGATGGCATTCGGCCAACTCCTCGAACCTTTCGAGGAAATCCACTAACTCGGTATCACCACCCCCCTACTTGAGGTTCCAGTGCTGAACGATAGCTACTATTTCGCTGTGTGAAATTTCGGACCTTCGTAGAGGTGGAGGTTTAGTGACGCGTGGCGGAACTGGTATGATGGTGGCCTCCTCGTGGATTATTCTACTATCTTCTGACCTCACCTCCTCATCTAGGTCTTTCAGTATGTTCTCGGTGGATGGTCGTAGTCTTTTCGTGCATAGATAGTCGACAGGTGCGACTACTGGCCGACAGATGGTGGCGTGATCGGTCGGATGGTGGCGACAGCAAGGCGGGTGACTCGGCTAAGCAGCACGCTTTAGTGGTTCGAGTGCGCCGATCGGCAAATGCCGATAATATTCGTGGCACGACTATACTGGCAGACAGATGGCGGCACAGTAGATGGCTTTGGTGCGCCGCTTGATGGTATTGGCAGTGCGATGACACTGGCAGACAGATGGCGGCACCTTGGGTGGCTTGGATGTGCCGGTTGATGGTACCGGTAGTGCGATGATACTGGCCGACAGATGGCGGCACAGTAGATGGCCTGGCACTACTATGCTAGCAGACAGATGGCGGCACAGTAGATGGCTTGGATGCGCCGATTGATGGTATCGGAGTTGCGTTGATACTGGCAGACAGATGGCGGCACAGTAGATGGCTTGGATGCGCCGGTTGATGGTATTGGCGTTGGGTTGATACTGGCAGACAGATGGCGGCACAGTAGATGGCGTGGCTCGGACGTACAGGTAGTTGGCGGCGCGACCGGTCGAGAGATCGTCAGCAGTCGGCAGAAGGCAGCGGTGCGACTAGAGTTGCTGTCGTGAGTTGTGCTGTGACTTAGCCACCTGTAATGATAAGAGCAGGGTTAGCCGGGAGCAGTCAGCCGTTAAGCCGCTGGATTATCGGGAGCAGTCAGCCGTTAAGCCGCTGGATTATCGGGAGGAGTCAGCCGTTAAGTCGCTGGATTATCTGGAGCAGTCAGCCGTTAAGCCGCTGAATTATCGGGAGCAGTCAGCCGTTAAGCCGCTGGATTATCAGGAGCAGTCAGCCGTTAAGCCGCTGGATTATCGGGAGCAGTCAGCCGTTAAGCCGCTGGATTATCGGGAGGAGTCAGCCGTTAAGTCGCTGGATTATCTGGAGCAGTCAGCCGTTAAGCCGCTGGATTATCGGGAGCAGCCAGCCGTTAAGCCGCTGGATTATCGGGAGCAGTCAGCCGTTAAGCCGCTGGATTATCGGGAGCAGTCAGCCGTGAAGCCGCTGGATTATTGGGAGCAGTCCGCCGTTAAGCCGCTGGATTATTATGGATGACAACCGGTACCGATCGTCTTCAAAAGATTGGGGATATCTTGTAGTAAGATTTCACCACTCAGCTTTAGCGCCGAAAACTCACTCGACTTCCTCAGGCCAACCTTGCCTTCTTATGTAAACAAATTCATAAACTGAACGAGAATTGAAAATTACATTTGCTTCAACCACTTGATAATTATTTTTATTTTATATATTTTTGAAATGTTATGGTGTTTTCTTTTCTGAAATAAAATGTTACACCTTTATTATGTACATTTTTATAATGTTTTCCTCACACTTTGAAGACGCACGGTGGCTCATTTGACGAAAACTCGTGCCAAAAATCAATTTTCGAGTTGTTTGACTGGGCAAAAAGGTTTATAGTTTTTAATTAAGAACTGATTGAAGTATCAAATTCTGAAATATCATCCATTTTAAGTGTATAGCTTAGTTTGTACAGCTGGTCAAAGTTGGACTATTTTGAAAAAGAATGAAAAATGCCAAAAAAAAAATCAATATTAATGCAGAGTTCAACTAGTGTTTGTTCAAAATCGGTTGGAGATAAAGTCATGAATTTTTTTCTCTTGATTTTAGGAACAATTTCAAAGATATTAAAAAAATATATATGTATTTTTTAGAAAGGCCTAATTTTTATAATTTTTTTTTTAAACCTTTATTTTTTGCTTAATTTTCAAACTTTGAGTTGAGTTTAAAAAAAAAGGCCGGGCGTGCAAGAAATTTTGAAAATTTTGTATTATTGAGGGAATGTCCATGAAACAATAAAAAAAAAACCATTGCCACAATCGTGCCCGATTGGAGATATTTGACCTTTTATGAGTCAACCCATGCCACATTACAGGTTGAGTAGTACCTATTATACTAAAGTTACTACTTAATATCTTTGTTATTGGATATGATAACTTCCTGAAAATTGGCACATAACTTAATTACAAGAAATAATTTTAAATTTATACTCACTGACTAAGCCACGCCCCCCTAGAAGAGTACGCTCCCATACGAAAACAGCAATTTTACGATTTTATTGAAAAACTTTAATTTTCTACGAAGCAATCATCAATGTTTTCAAACAAAGCAACCATTTCTGGCGAATATACAGTTTTTAATTCCGGTATTGATCTAACATGTCTCAGTGATGAAATTTTTGGGTCAGAAGACGCTAAGAGCATGTTAAATAAATCCTCGTTCTGGCTTTTTCGGGAAAACTTTCGAGTGTTTGAGAGTCTGTTCTTTTTATAATCCTTGTTCCTGGCTGCTTGTGCTTCTTCGGATAATTCCCCAATAGGGAGAGATTGGTACTGCATAATTTGTTTGCCATGATCTAAAACTTTATGAACCGTTGGGGTTAACATTTTTTTTTGGATATTTTTCTTTAATTAACTCGGCGGTTCTTGAAGCATAAATTCCATATTTATTTGCGTCGACTTTTTCTCTGCAGTTAAGAACATTAAGCAAGACCTGCACCCTCTTTATGATTTCGGAGTCAATTCCAGTTATACGAGCAGTGATGTCCACATTTTTGAAAAATTTCCTTGCAGTGTTGCCATCGTTCGTGTTTCCAAAACCTTGTTTCGGCTGATCTACTAGAAGCCCAATTTCCTGGCGAAATTCTTGTTGAATTTTCCTTTTGACATCCGCTCTATCACCTTCTTTTTCAGGCAGAGTATACGCAAGCTTTAAGAAAAATTCCATGAACCGTATTCTGGCATGTAAGGTAGATATGCCATACTGGCAGTTGAGTTCATAAGCTATTGAGTCATTTTCATTCTGGAAGTTCTTTTGCGTCCTCTTACAAATTGCGCAAGTTCGTGTAGATTTTGTATTTGTGATTTCATTCAGGACTTTACCATCGATCATTGTGAGAAAAAGCTCGTGGTTTATACGAAACATTTTATTATGAATGCAAATTTCTGTTGGATGCAGTTCACCGATTTCATGTTTTATGTTGTTAACAGTGGTAGTTATATGTGCAGGAGTTTCTTTAGCATATTGAAACATTACTGGTCTACAAAAGTGAGTTGAAGATGGTCGAGGGTTTTTCCAATGTTCAGCCAAGGTAGACTTTAACCTCAATGGAACAATTGAAACCATAAACATATTTGCGTCAGAAAAGCTCTCATCATTATGTGGCGTAATTGAGTGTTTGTATGCACTTTGTCCTGAGGATCCGTCGCAGCCCCATTTTGTTAGTAATGTTAAATCACGTGGAAGTAAATCAAGTTCTTCCATGCTTTTCGTAGTGATTATCCGCTGAACAGTGTGGTTCAACATATCTTGAAGTTTAACTTTAGCTAGTACATCTGTTATCTCACAAGAAAGTGGCACAGTTTCCTTTTTGGCTGACGTTATTCCAGAATAGCTTGGCAAAATGTCTACTTTCTTTGATTTTAAGGAATTGCGCAATATTATATATTTTTCTTTTGATAACCCCAAATCGAGAAACAAAGCTAAGGCCTCTTCATTATTGAACTTTACATTTAATGTGGAGTACGGTGGAGTAGGAATGCTTTTTTGTATTCTTTGAAGCCTTTTCGGGCTCGCCTTGGATATTGCTGCTGTTATACTGCCTTTAACCCTTTCCTTGTTCTTGTTATAATTTAGTGATAAGGCTGTCGAAAGATTTACCGTTGACATATTTTCAGTAGCACCAGTAAGCTTCCTCTTTTGGCTACGTTTCGAGCACTCATCTATTAAAACTTCGGGCCTTCCTCTAGAGCTTTTCGAAGTAGTGGGTTTCTCCATTTGAATGTCATCAAAAGTCAACTTATTATTTTCAAGCCATGTTCCATAACTTTCAATGAACCTATTTCGGAACCGATGTTTTGCAATCCACTTTTGTCTTATATTTCTATAAAATTGTTTCAATGCATTTTCATGTTCCTGAATATTTTTGCAATTTAACTCTTTAGTTACAGTTATTATAAAGTTCTCAGCACTATTACTCTTTAAAAATAGTTCAAATAGTTGGTAATACGACAAAGCCATTTTTAACAAATTATGAAACACGCGTTGTTTGACGAAATATATAAGTTAAGTTATTTTTTATTTAAACTTTAAATTTTTTTAAATCTATGATGATTAACAAGATATTTCAAACTTTATCGAGAAGACACTTGTTGTCGTGTTGGCGTTCAAGCAGAGAGAGACCGGAAGCTCAGAAGTTGGTTGCGACTACAATATCATTGAAAGCCATTTTTCCAGAGTCAGCTGTTAAGTAAACACAGGGAGAGTAGTAGCTTAAAATAGTAGTATAGGACTAGAAACACAATCAAGCCGTAAATCGGTACTCGAATACATATTTACATATCACTTCTAGAGGAGTATTTAGTCAAATCGGGGAACATATATATGGGGACTATATCTAAATCTGAACCGATTTCTCTCAATTTTAGTATAGATTGTCTCAAAATTTCGATTGAAGCAAAATTTCGATCTGTACTTCAAGAACAAAAGCACAAAAAACAAAAGTCTGTAATCTACCAATTTACCCGCCCTTTTTTTTAGGCGTGGCACTCTCATCTTTACAGCACATAATCTTTGAAGTCTCACGATTTATCAGTAAAAGTTTCAAATCGATATCTGCTGTAGTTCAAAAGCAGTGATTTTTGGCACGTGTTTTCCCAAAATGAGCCACTGTGAGACGTCTCATTTTAAATGGTCAGAATAGAACATAAAATCACGACTTTGTAACACTTTTTTTTTCAATAAACTGTTTTCTGTTGACATTTATTTTTTATTTTTTTTTAGTTAACATCAACAAATAATCGAAAGAAGCCAAAGCCATAACAAGAAATATAATATATAAAAACTAAAATAGGCATTGAAATGGAAAATTTTTTATTTCTTCACACAAAAACACATTAATAAACAAAACAAATGTCAGCTGTTTTATCGTGCTGTTCTCCCCCTCTGTATTTTTTAAGTGCGAAAGATGCAATATTTTCACATATTTATAGGGCGATATTTTTAGAAAAGAACACGTTACCCTTTCGCAAGGTTCACATTTTTTTAGAAAGGAACACAGTAACAGAAAAAAGTGCGAAATGAAAAAAAAATGCGACATTTTTTGTCAGAAAAGAAAACGCTATTAGTTATGAAAAGTTTTAAGTAAAAAAATTAAATAAATTATATTAATGATTTGGCCAGTTGCCGTTTAGCAGGTGGCTGTGGATCAACATCACTGCTCTCTCTAATATCTTGGTCATCGTCATCATCATCAGAAAGGTCGATGATTTCGTCCAACAGACATTTTGGAAATAAAAAAAATCGCTACCTGTGCGGTGGTTGAAAACAAAACAGTTGTTTTACTAATTCCTGATTCTTGGAACTTCCCTTTTTAATTACATATACCTAAATCGCTATTTATTTAATGGTTTTGGGATTTTTAACGCAAATTATCGACTAAGACCATTTTCTTTTGAAATGAAATTTATTGAAAAGCTGAGGGGCATATTATAGATCAAACAGAAAGCAGAAAAGACTTAGTTTTGTGGAAAATATTTTCAAAAAGCATGAAAAAAAAATAATTTTTCCAACATTTTGCTTCATAAGCACCACAAAAATTTTCTAAATCAGTTTTTTAAAAAATTTTAATTGTTGCACAGGTCTCTGGCAATAATTTGGCTTTTACAGATTGAAAATATATCAATTAGTCGACGAGTTATAGCCAAAAAACCATATTAACAATTTGCTCAAAATCGGCATTTGACTGCAAAGTTCGAAGGTCGATTAAAAAAATTCGAACTAACATAAACAAACGCCGCGACACGGGTCTTCTAATTTAGCCTCTATTTTCACCCCTCACTCTCAGAATCGACCTAATTTTTGCTAACCTGAATTTGTTCCACAGTGTAATTATTCATTGATAGTACACGCTACTTTTATCACTCTGCTGACTGCTTTTAGTCTGTTCTGTAGATCAAAGTCGTTTGGGTTTTTTCTTCTCATATTTAAATTTTTTTCAGTTTTTTTACCACAGTAGAGTGATCTATTGCTTTTCCAACACACAGGACTAAAGAAGATGTATCGGTTGATGGATAACCAGTTAGATCTATTCTTGGTAAATGTTTGTTTTCAAACCATGTCTCTTGTATGGCAATAATGTTGGGTAGGCGTGGTAACATGTTTACTAAAGTTTTAAATCCATTGAAATTGTTAATTGATGAAATGCTTCTGACATTAAAGGATATTACATTAAATAATGGATAAGAATTATTAACATAGTGTTCAAAAATATTTAAATCAAAAAAATATATATTATATATATATTATTATTAAATGAATACATTACTTTAAATTACGGTGATAAATACAAATCATTTGCCTCATCCTCTGCTAATGCATTTTGAGATCTTCGAAAAGTAGGCTTTCTTGTGGTTGCTTCATCAACTTCTGCTTCGCATCTTTTAACTCTAGGCTTAGACATCTCGCTTCTCTTTACAAAAACTCTTCCACGAAATGGGTAAACAGCACGGTAACCAAATTCCTTCAATGGCTTTGCATATTCTAGTAACTTTAACGTCTCCTTACTCAGATAGTCATTTACAAAAACTTCCTTTGTGGCTTCGTTTTCCATTAACTTCGGTTTTATCGACATCATTTTATCTTTTGAAATTCACCGTTATTTTCAAAACTGTATCTACTGCAGATGAACCACTTGTCGCCACTTATGCCAATGTTTCCCAAAGTGTGGGTCGCCAAAAATTTTAATATTTATTTTAATATTTATGGTGTTTTCTTTTCTGAAAAAAATTTTACACTTTATAATGTTATATTTTTATAATGTTTGCCTAACCCATTTCAGATGTTGCATTTTTAATGGTCAGAATAGAACGTAAAATTACAACTTTTCAACATTTTTTTAATGAACAGCCGATTTTCTTGACGTTCTCATTCTTGGACACCAAAAAAGAGAAAATAAATATAAAAGGACATTGATGTTTTCCATATTAATAATTTATTTTAAACAAAACAATAAAAATTACGCTTTTCTTTATTTTTTTGTTTGTTTCTTCACACAAATACACATATATAATCAATACAAATGTCAGCTATTTTATCGTGCGATTCTCCCCTTCTGATATTTTAGAGTGCGAAAAATTCACCTTTTTCACATTTTACAGTGCGATAATTTTAGAAAAGAACACGTTATCCTTGCGCAAGGGTGACTTTTTTTTTTAGAAAAGAACACAAGAATAGAAAAAAAGTGTGAAGTGGGAAAAACGTGTAACATTTTCGCCAGAAAACACCAGCAAACACCATTAGTAGTTTGATTTTAGTTAAGTTGCCCCAATATTTATTTGTATAGGATTATGTTTATGGCAAAAGCATATTTTTAGGTGTTCGCAAATTTACACTTCTTGGCAATTTTTTGTATTTAAAACGTATTTTGAATAATGCGCGTCATAGCAACAACTGATTTACATTGAAACTTACTCGTACAACTAACAACGAATAACGGACAACCATTCCATAAAAGTTATGTTTCTTCTCGAGTAAGTACTGTTCTGTGTAGTTAATGAAAAATTATATTTGTTAATAATAGTGTTTCGTTAATAAAAAACTTAATCTAAAATCAAATGTAAGTAGTTTGTAAATATAGTAATTAGTATTTCATGTAATAAATAAATGTCTTCAAATCCTTATTGTTAATTTTTTAAAGAGTCATAGCCGCGATGGATAGATGGTTGAAAAAAACTCCTGGACAAAAACAAACAATTGGAAATGAAAAAGAAAAGGAAAAAGAAAAACAAAGCACTGTAGAAACCAAAAGAGATAAGAGAAAATTTGGCGAGAATCCTTCAACAAGTATCAAAACAACAAAACGTTGAAAAAGAAAATATGGTTCTGAATATCTAAAAATTGGATTTGCATGGCATAGTAAAGAAGATGATCCACGTCCACTGTGTGTTATTTGCCAAGAAATTCTTGCTAATGAAAGTATGTGACTTAACAAATTATTACGACATTTTGAAACGAAACATCCAGATTTAAAAAATAAGACAATGGATTATTTTAAAACTAAATTACAGGAATTAAATAATTCAAAAAGAGTACTTTCGCACTTCACCAGCATTAGTTGCGAATTGCACAATCTGGTAAGCCACACACCATTGGAGATTCATTAGTACTTCCAGTCATAAAAGATGTTGTTGGAGTTATGTATGGAGAAAAAAGCTTGAATGAAGTTGATTCAATTCCACTTTCGAATAACACAGTTGCTCGTAGAATTGATGAAATATCCGAATGGGTAAAAAATCAGCTTATACATAGAATTCAGATTAGTGGACTTTGAATCAACTGGGTGAGTCAACGGATGTACAAGGTTTGTCCCAGCTAATAGTTTTCATTCGTTTTATATGGAACAAAGAGATTTTTGAAGACAATCACTCGCGGAACTGGTGAAATAATTTTCGATACGCTTGACAATTATATAACATTAAAAAAACTTGATTGGAAAAACTGCGTCGGAATATGTAGCAACATATGTTCATATTTGCGACCTGTAGTTTGATTACAAAGTTTACATGGACACACAGACGGACGGACGGACGGACGGACATCACTAAATCGACTCATAAAGTGATTCTGAGTCGATCGGTATAATAAAAGATGGGTCTAGGTCAAATATTTTTGGTAGTTACAAGCAGCAGCACAAAGTCATTATACCCAAACCACATAGTGGTATAGGGTATAAAAATTTTTTGGTAATATATACTTACTATTTATTATTGAATATATACTTATACTTATATACTTATTAATTGAAGGATTTACATCAGAATACGGCGTAAATACATTGTAGTCAGAAGGATCTGAATACAAACCCTCGGAATTCAAAAATTAAATCAAATTGTATAAATGTGCTAATACAATAAACAAATAGCATCTCTAATGGATTTATACGAAGGAGAGGATAGACATTGAATGGGGTCAGATTTACCAAAGATGTCAGTCCGTTGCATTTTTTTTTTGTTGTTTAGTATATATTTATTTCAAAATAATAATTCATTACAATTTCAAAGCCTCAGCGCCATAAAGGCAGTATTGAGGCGAGTTGGCAAAAGTTAATATTTACAATATTAAAAACTAAATAACAACTACAAAAAAAATATTGTTTAATAAAAATAATATAAGTACATTGTTATTTACAAAAGTAAATCAGAAGTTCATCTAATTTTTTAAATAAGTATATTTTCACTTGGTTTTTAAAAATGGAAATTCTAGAGATACATTTTAATCTTTGCGGTAAATTTGTACATTCACGACTACCCATATATATCACTCGTTGTCTTGTTGTTTTCAATCTGCATCTAGCTACCGCTAAGTTGCTATTATATCTGGTATTATATGAGTGTTGGTTACTTGAAAACTGTATTGTATGGTGTCCAAAAGAAGATGCAACTTCTAAAGGCCATATATTGGTAAAACCGATTTAAAAATATCATGATATAAGGAAAAAGTTGAGTGCAAAACTGGAAGATTAGCTACTATTTTAAGACCTTTGTTCTGCAAAAGTTGAAGTGATTTCCGTACACTAGACTTTTTGTGATAGCTAAATAATTCAAATCACTTTGTATTAATGCGTTATATATAAGAAATTTAGTATTCTTGCTGAATGTATTTTTAAATTTATATAAAAAGCCGATAGATTGAGATATCTTTGATTTTATTTGTTGAATGTGCTGACTCCAATTCAGATTACTCTGTAGAGTGACACCTGAATACATTATTGAATTCTGCTCCGTTATACCATTCCCATCCACAACTACACTAAAGTCTTGGTTCAGCTGATTAAAAGGTCTTAATCTTATCAATTTCGTTTTATTAGCATTTAAAACAAGCTTATTAATTCTAGCAAACTCAGATTTCAGAGCTGCATCGCGTTCCATATACACTTTCACAGTTGTTTCATGCCTATATTCAAGAAGCAAGCAGATATCATCGGCATACATAAAAAGTTTTCCAGAGAGACACAGGTTCTTCAGATCGTTGAGATAAAGTGAAAATAATTGTGGCCCGAGCACGCTACCCTGTGGGACTCCATGTTCAATGACATGAAAAGAACTTTATTGTGAGTTAATTTGTACGAATTGTTTACGATTTTTCAAATAGATTTTTTATCGGGGACAGCTGTCTGCCACAAATACCGTAGTACCTTAGCTTTTTCAAAAGTATATTGTGATCTATGAGATGAAAGGCTTTCGTAAAATCATAGAAAATACCAGCGACACCTTTATACCCCTCATCCAAACTTCTACAAATACAGTTCACAACATTTACTGTTGCTTCCTCGATTCCGCATCCTTTTCGGAAACCATACTGGAACTCATTAAATAAGTTTTGATTTTGCGTATAATTAGAAATCTGAGTGTTTAAAACTCTCTCAAACACGTTATCAATAATAGATAATATAGCTATGAGTCTAAACATATTCACAACAGTGACATTTCTTTCTTTAGGGATTGGTACTACTTTGCGTACTTTTAATATATCAGGATTAGTGTCAGTAACCAGCATACTGTTAAAAATATTTACTGAAAACGGCGTTATTTCATTATTACAATTCAATAATACTTTTGGTGACACATTATCATGGCCAGGACTTTTTCCAGATTTTAAATTCAAAATAATATTTATATCATCCGAAATAACGAAATCAAACTGAAAACTTTAATTGTGCTGAATCAAAGTTCTTAATGTATTACACGCATCCGCAGGATAATGTTCTATATGCGACCTTAAATCTTTTACAGATTCTATAAAATATTCACTTAAAACTTCCGCTTTCTCAGCATCTTCCACAATAGCATCACCATTACCATCCTGAAGTTTAATGGATTTGTTCAAAGTTCTTCCAAGGCTGTCGTTAAGACATTTCCAACTTTTTCTAGGATTGTGCTGAATTTCACTCAAATTATCTGCATAATAACACTGTGGAACAAATTCAGGTTAGCAAAAGCCAGGGGTGAAAATGGAGGCTATATAAGAAGACCGTGTCGCGGCGTTTGTTTATGTTAGTTCGATTTTTTTTAATAGACCTTCGAACTTTGCAGTCAAATGCCGATTTTCAGCATATTGTTTATATGGTTTTTTTTGGCTATAGCTCGTCGACTAATTGATATTTTTTGTTACTTCTTTTGGGCTATGATGGTCAGCTTATAAGTTTTAAATAAAATAAATTAAAACAAAATTTATTTCATCTCCACTCTACGTTTCGTTGACGGTTTGTCAACTTCATCAGGAGTGTATAAAAATTTTTTTATTAATAATTTATTGTCAGGTTATTATTATTTAATAAATTTAAAGATAAAAAAAAAAACTGGACATCACGACACAATTTTAATAAAATTAAATAAATTAATAAAAATAAATAATCAAAATAAATATAAAAAAAAAATCACAGTTTTAAACTTAACGACTAATATCAATCTGTAAAAGCCATTATTGCTAGAGACGTGTGCAACAATTAAAATTTTTTTCAAAAATTGATTTAGAAAATTTTTGTGGTGCGTATGAAGCAAAATGTTGGAAAAATTATTTTTTTTTCATGCTTTTTGAAAATATTTTCCACAAAACTAAGTCTTTTTTGCTTTCTGTTTGATCTATAATATGCTTCTCAGTTTCTTCAATAAATTTCATTTGAAAAGAAAACAATCATAATACAAAACTTGCGTTTTCCAGCTTAATATTAATTTACTTCTCATTTTTTATGTACCAATTTTGTTCAGTGTTTGTTTTGAAGAAACATTGAAAACGAAATTATAAATATATGGAAAAAAATATATTTTTGAAATGTTATGGTGTTTTCTTTTCTGAAATAAAATGTTACACCTTTATTATGTACATTTTTATAATGTTTTCCTCACACTTTGAAGACGTCTCATTTTAAATGGTCAGAATAGAACATAAAATCACGACTTTGTAACACTTTTTTTCAATAAACTGTTTTCTGTTGACATTTTTTTTTTTTTTTTTTTTTGAGTTAACATCAACAAATAATCGAAAGAAGCCAAAGCCATAACAGGAAATATAATATATAAAAATCAAAATGGGCATTGAAATGGAAAATTTTTTATTTCTTCACACAAAAACACATTAATAAACAAAACAAATGTCAGCTGTTTTATCGTGCTGTTCTCCCCCTCTGTATTTTTTAAGTGCGAAAGATGCAATATTTTCACATATTTATAGGGCGATATTTTTAGAAAAGAACACGTTACCCTTTCGCAAGGTTCACATTTTTTTAGAAAAGAACACAGTAACAGAAAAAAGTGCGAAATGAAAAAAAATGCGACATTTTTTGTCAGAAAAGAAAACGCCATTAGGTATGAAAAGTTTTAAGTAAAAAAATTAAATAAATTATATTAATGATTTGGCCAGTTGCCGCTTAGCAGGTGGCTGTGGATCAACATCACTGCTCTGTCTAATATCTTGGTCATCGTCATCATCATCAGAAAGGTCGATGATTTCGTCCTACAGACATTTTGGAAATAAAAAAAATCGCTACCTGTGCGGTGGTTGAAAACAAAACAGTTGTTTTACTAATTCCTGATTCTTGGAACTTCCCTTTTTAATTACATATACCTAAATCGCTATTAATTTAATGGTTTTGGGATTTTTAACGCAAATTATCGACTAAGACCATTTTCTTTTGAAATGAAATTTATTGAAAAGCTGAAGGGCATATTATAGATCAAACAGAAAGCAGAAAAGACTTAGTTTTGTGGAAAATATTTTCAAAAAGCATGAAAAAAAAATAATTTTTCCAACATTTTGCTTCATAAGCACCACAAAAATTTTCTAAATCAGTTTTTTAAAAAATTTTAATTGTTGCACAGGTCTCTAGCAATAATTTGGCTTTTACAGATTGAAAATATATCAATTAGTCGACGAGTTATAGCCAAAAAACCATATTAACAATTTGCTCAAAATCGGCATTTGACTGCAAAGTTCGAAGGTCGATTAAAAAAATTCGAACTAACATAAACAAACGCCGCGACACGGGTCTTCTAATTTAGCCTCTATTTTCACCCCTCACTCTCAGAATCGACCTAATTTTTGCAAACCTGAATTTGTTCCACAGTGTAATTATTCATTGATACTACACGCTACTTTTATCACTCTGCTGACTGCTTTTAGTCTGTTCTGTAGATCAAAGTCGTTTGGGTTTTTTCTTCTCATATTTAAATTTTTTTCAGTTTTTTTTACCACAGTAGAGTGATCTATAGCTTTTCCAACACACAGGACTAAAGAAGATGTATCGGTTGATGGATAACCAGTTAGATCTATTCTTGGTAAATGTTTGTTTTCAAACCATGTCTCTTGTATGGCAATAATGTTGGGTAGGCGTGGTAACATGTTTACTAAAGTTTTAAATCTATTGAAATTGTTAATTGATGAAATGCTTCTGACATTAAAGGATATTACATTAAATAATGGATAAGAATTATTAACATAGTGTTCAAAAATATTTAAATCAAAAAAATATATATTATTATTATTCATGAGGGGAAAAAATTTAACTAAATGCTTTAAATTAATACATTACTTTAAATTACGGTGATAAATACAAATCATTTGCCTCATCCTCTGCTACTGCATTTTGAGATCTTCGAAAAGTAGGCTTTCTTGTGGTTGCTTCATCAACTTCTGCTTCGCATCTTTTAACTCTAGGCTTAGACATCTCGCTTCTCTTTACAAAAACTCTTCCAAGAAATGGGTAAACGGCACGGTAACCAAATTCCTTCAATGGCTTTGCATATTCCAGTAAGTTTAACGTCTCCTTACTCAGATAGTCATTTACAAAAACTTCCTTTGTGACTTCGTTTTCCATTAACTTCGGTTTTATCGACATCATTTTATCTTTTGAAATTCACCGTTATTTTCAAAACTGTATCTACTGCAGATGAACCACTTGTCGCCACTTATGCCAATGTTTCCCAAAGTGTGGGTCGCCAAAAATTTTAATATTTATTTTAATATTTATGGTGTTTTCTTTTCTGAAAAAAATTTTACACTTTATAATGTTATATTTTTATAATGTTTGCCTAACCCATTTCAGATGTTGCATTTTTAATGGTCAGAATAGAACGTAAAATTACAACTTTTCAACATTTTTTTAATGAACAGCCGATTTTCTTGACGTTCTCATTCTTGGACACCAAAAAAGAGAAAATAAATATAAAAGGAATTGGTGTTTTCCATATTAATAATTTATTTTAAACAAAACAATAAAAATTACGCTTTTCTTTATTTTTTTGTTTGTTTCTTCACACAAATACACATATATAATCAATACAAATGTCAGCTATTTTATCGTGCGATTCTCCCCTTCTGATATTTTAGAGTGCGAAAAATTCACCTTTTTCACATTTTACAGTGCGATAATTTTAGAAAAGAACACGTTATCCTTGCGCAAGGGTGACTTTTTTTAGAAAAGAACACAAGAATAGAAAAAAAGTGTGAAGTGGGAAAAACGTGTAACATTTTCGCCAGAAAAGAAAACACCATTAGTAGTTTGATTTTAGTTAAGTTGCCCCAATATTTATTTGTATAGGATTATGTTTATGGCAAAAGCATATTTTTAGGTGTTCGCAAATTTACACTTCTTGGCAATTTTTTGTATTTAAAACGTATTTTGAATAATGCGCGTCATAGCAACAACTGATTTACATTGAAACATACTCGTACAACTAACAACGAATAACGGACAACCATTCCATAAAAGTTATGTTTCTTCTCGAGTAAGTACTGTTTTGTGTAGTTAATGAAAAATTATATTTGTTAATAATAGTGTTTCGTTAATAAAAAACTTAATCTAAAATCAAATGTACGTACTTTGTAAATATAGTAATTAGTATTTCATGTAATAAATAAATGTCTTCAAATCCTTATTGTTAATTTTTTAAAGAGTCATAGCCGCGATGGATAGATGGTTGAAAAAAACTCCTGGACAAAAGGAAGAAAAGGAAAAAGGAAAACAAAGCACTGTAGAAACCAAAAGAGATAAGAGAAAATTTGGCGAGAATCCTTTAACAAGTATCAAAACAACAAAACGTTGGAAAAGAAAATATGGTTCTCAATATCTAAAAATTGGATTTGCATGGAATATTAAAGAAGATGATCCACGTCCACTGTGTGTTATTTGCCAAGAAATTCTTGCTAATGAAAGTATGTGACTTAACAAATTATTACGACATTTTGAAACGAAACATCCAGATTTAAAAAATAAGACAATGGATTATTTTAAAACTAAATTACAGGAATTAAATAATTCAAAAAGAGTACTTTCGCACAAAACCAGCATTAGTTGCGAATTGCACAATCTGGTAAACCACACACCATTGGAGATTCATTAGTACTTCCAGTCATAAAAGATGTTGTTGGAGTTATGTATGGAGAAAAAAGCTTGAATGAAGTTGATTCAATTCCACTTTCGAATAACTCAGTTGCTCGTAGAATTGATGAAATGTCCGAATGGGTAAAAAAACAGCTTATACATAGAATTCAGGTTAGTGGACTTTGAATCAACTGGGTGAGTCAACGGATGTACAAGGTTTATCCCAGCTAATAGTTTTCATTCGTTTTATATGGAACAAAGAGATTTTTGAAGACAATCACTCGCGGAACTGGTGAAATAATTTTCGATACGCTTGAAAATTATATAACATTAAAAAAACTTGATTGGAAAAACTGCGTCGGAATATGTAGCGACGGTGCACGAGCAATGTGTGGTAAAAACAATGGTGCTGCTACACGCTGTCTTCAAAAATGTCCAAATGCAAAATACCAGCGACACCTTTATACCCCTCATCCAAACTTCTACATATACAGTTCACAACATATACTGTTGCTTCCTCGATTCCACATCCTTTTCGAAAACCATACTGGAACTCATTAAGTTTTGACTTTGCGTATAATTAGAAATCTGAGTTTGTAAAACTCTCTCAAACACGTTATCAATAATAGATAATATAGCTATGAGTCTAAACATATTCACAACAGTGACATTTCTTTCTTTAGGGATTGGTACTACTTTGCGTACTTTTAATATATCAGGATTAGTGTCAGTAACCAGCATACTGTTAAAAATATTTACCGAAAACGGCGTTATTTCATTATTACAATTCAATAATACTTTTGGTGACACATTATTATGGCCAGGACTTTTTCCAGATAAATAATATTTATATCATCCGAAATAACCAAATCAAACTGAAAACTGTCATTGTGCTGAATCAAAGTTCTTAATGTATTACACGCATCCGCAGGATAATGTTCTATATGCGACCTTAAATCTTTTACAGATTCTATAAAATATTCATTTAAACCTTCCGCTTTCTCAGAATCTTCCAAAATAGCATCACCATTACCATCCTTAAGTTTAATAGATTTGTTCAAAGTTCTTCCAAGACTGTCGTTAAGAAATTTCCAAATTTTTCTAGGATTGTGCTGAATTTCACTCAAATTATCTGCATAATAAAACTGAACAAATTCAGGTTAGCAAAAGTTAGGTCGATTCTGAGAGCGAGGGGTGAAAATAGAGGCTAAATTAGAAGACCGTGTCGCGGCGTTTGTTTATGTTAGTTCGATTTTTTTTAATCGACCTTCGAACTTTGCAGTCAAATGCCGATTTTCAGCATATTGTTGTGATGACGAAAGTCAACCAAAAAAAATTCGTTTTCGCCCACACAAATCCGATATCGCCCAAGAAGGTCTTTTTTTATATTTTTTTTTTTTGAATAATATATTGTAATTTTAAGTAATGGATATATCATATAATCAGTATGAAGTAAATCGTTTTTTTAAGTGAATTTTTTTTAACATTAAAAATACACAAGAATACATGTGCTATTTTTTTCCCATTGTTAGTATAAAAAACATGTCAAACCGCCTAACATAAGGGACATTGTTTTTGTAGAAAGGAATTTAATATTTTACCATTGGTTAATATACCTCCAACATATTTACTTATTTAATTGCATATCTCTCACACATCATACCCACCACACTCTCACACCTACATGCCTACCACACTCTCTCATTTTATGTAGTAAACACAACTGACAATTTGTATATATTAAGGGGGAGGGGACAGTAGACAAAAGAAGTTAGTTAGCGAGTAGCCGTCGAGACGATCGTAACAAGTAGCAAGGTAAGTTCTGGTGGATAATAGTGGAGTGCTGTTCAAGGTCTCCATATTAAGTGAATAAATAAAAAATAAAGAATAATAATAAATTATTTATGAAAGTGTTTTGGAAGTGCTGTACTTGGTCTTCCATTGCGTGATTATAACGGAGTGCTGTTCAACGTCTCCCTATAAAATCGCAACACTTGAATAAACAATAAATAATAATAATAAATTATTTATGAAAGTGTTTTGGAAGTGCTGTACTTGGTCTTCCATAGCGTGATTATAACGGAGTGCTGTTCAAGGTCTCCCTAGAAAAAACCCAACACTTGAATAAATAACAAATAACAATAATAAATTATTTATGAAAGTGTTTTGGAAGTGCTGTACTTGGTCTTCCATAGCGTGATTATAACGGAGTGTTTTCAAGTCTCCCTATTAAGCCGCAACACTTAAGTAAATACAAAATAACAATATAAATTATTCTCTGCATGTGTTTTGTTTTTTCGGAAGTGCTGTTCCAGGTCTTCCATCGGGTCACGGTAGTGCTGTTCCAGGTCTACCAGTAAGTTATTTTTATATGATTAAACGGTAGTGCTGTTCCAGGTCTACCAGTAAGTTATTTTTATATGATTAAACGGTGGTGCTGTTCCGGGTCTACCAGTAACTTTATTTTTTTCGCTAGATAACTAAAGGGAGTGCTGTTCCAGGTCTCCCTATTAGACATTGGTTCGGCGTATCACGGTAGTGCTGTTCCAGGTTTACCAGTAAGTTTTTTTTATATGGTTAAAAGGTAGTGCTGTTCCGGGTCTACCAGTAACTTTATTTTTTCACTAGATAACTAAAGGGAGTGCTGTTCCAGATCTCCCTATTAGACATTGGTTCGGCATATCACGGTAGTGATGTTCCAGGTCTACCAATAATTGACGGGAGTGCTGTTCCAGGTCTCCCTATTAGACATTGGTTCGGCGTATCACGGTAGTGCTGTTCCAGGTCTACCAATAATTGAAGGGAGTGCTGTTCCAGGTCTCCATCGGGTTATGGTAGTGCTGTCCAAGGTCTACCAGCGCGAAGTATAGAGAGTGCTGTCTCAGGGCCCCTCTATGGTTGGAAGTGCTGCTCCAGGTCCACCCGTTTTTTTTCCTTTATATTCTTTTTACTTTTCCCAAGATATATTTTTATATAATTAAACAAATTAGAATTAGCATCCTCTATTTCTCTTCTCTTAAATAAAAATTGTAATACCACAATAAATGCAGGTGTTTTCCTTTGCTCTCTGTCACCGTAAGTATAAATTTCTGTGACGAACCCTACCCCACGAGTTATACCCCAGCAACCAGAGGAAACTCGTCGTTACAGTGGCGCCCGAGCAGGGACATGAGAGCAAAGAAAATAAGAAGAGAGAGGTAGAGAGAAAGAATTCTTCAAAAATTTTATTTGAAAAGAAAACAATCATAATACAAAACTTGCGTTTTCCAGCTTAATATTAATTTACTTCTCATTTTTTATGTACCAATTTTGTTCAGTGTTTGTTTTGAAGAAACATTGAAAACGAAATTATAAATATATGGGAAAAAATATATTTTTGAAATGTTATGGTGTTTTCTTTTCTGAAATAAAATGTTACACCTTTATTATGTATATTTTTATAATGTTTTCCTCACACTTTGAAGACGTCTCATTTTAAATGGTCAGAATAGAACATAAAATCACGAAATCGTAACACTTTTTTTCAATAAACTGTTTTCTGTTGACATTTTTTTTTTTTTTTTGAGTTAACATCAACAAATAATCGAAAGAAGCCAAAGCTATAACAGGAAATATAATATATAAAAATCAAAATGGGCATTGAAATGGAAAATTTTTTATTTCTTCACACAAAAACACATTAATAAACAAAACAAATGTCAGCTGTTTTATCGTGCTGTTCTCCCCCTCTGTATTTTGTAAGTGCGAAAGATGCAATATTTTCACATATTTATAGGGCGATATTTTTAGAAAAGAACACGTTACCCTTTCGCAAGGTTCACATTTTTTTAGAAAAGGACCCAGTAACAGAAAAAAGTGCGAAATGAAAAAAAAATGCGACATTTTTTGTCAGAAAAGAAAACGCCATTAGTTATGAAAAGTTTTAAGTAAAAAAATTAAATAAATTATATTAATGATTTGGCCAGTTGCCGCTAAGCAGGTGGCTGTGGATCAACATCACTGCTCTGTCTAATATCTTGGTCATCGTCATCATCATCAGAAAGGTCGATGATTTCGTCCTACAGACATTTTGGAAATAAAAAAAATCGCTACCTGTGCGGTGGTTGAAAACAAAACAGTTGTTTTACTAATTCCTGATTCTTGGAACTTCCCTTTTTAATTACATATACCTAAATCGCTATTTATTTAATGGTTTTGGGATTTTTAACGCAAATTATCGACTAAGACCATTTTCTTTTGAAATGAAATTTATTGAAAAGCTGAGGGGCATATTATAGATCAAACAGAAAGCAGAAAAGACTTAGTTTTGTGGAAAATATTTTCAAAAAGCATGAAAAAAAAATAATTTTTCCAACATTTTGCTTCATAAGCACCACAAAAATTTTCTAAATCAGTTTTTTAAAAAATTTTAATTGTTGCGCAGGTCTCTAGCAATAATTTGGCTTTTACAGATTGAAAATATATCAATTAGTCGACGAGTTATAGCCAAAAAACCATATTAACAATTTGCTCAAAATCGGCATTTGACTGCAAAGTTCGAAGGTCGATTAAAAAAATTCGAACTAACATAAACAAACGCCGCGACACGGGTCTTCTAATTTAGCCTCTATTTTCACCCCTCACTCTCAGAATCGATCTAATTTTTGCAAACCTGAATTTGTTCCACAGTGTAATTATTCATTGATACTACACGCTACTTTTATCACTCTGCTGACTGCTTTTAGTCTGTTCTGTAGATCAAAGTCGTTTGGGTTTTTTCTTCTCATATTTAAATTTTTTTCAGTTTTTTTACCACAGTAGAGTGATCTATAGCTTTTCCAACACACAGGACTAAATAAGATGTATCGGTTGATGGATAACCAGTTAGATCTATTCTTGGTAAATGTTTGTTTTCAAACCATGTCTCTTGTATGGCAATAATGTTGGGTAGGCGTGGTAACATGTTTACTAAAGTTTTAAATCTATTGAAATTGTTAATTGATGAAATGCTTCTGACATTAAAGGATATTACATTAAATAATGGATAAGAATTATTAACATAGTGTTCAAAAATATTTAAATCAAAAAAATATATCTTATTATTATTCATGAGGGGAAAAAATTTAACTAAATGCTTTAAATGAATACATTACTTTAAATTACGGTGATAAATACAAATCATTTGCCTCATCCTCTGCTACTGTATTTTGAGATCTTCGAAAAGTAGGCTTTCTTGTGGTTGCTTCATCAACTTCTGCTTCGCATCTTTTAACTCTAGGCTTAGACATCTCGCTTCTCTTTACAAAAACTCTTCCACGAAATGGGTAAACGGCACGGTAACCAAATTCCTTCAATGGCTTTGCATATTCCAGTAAGTTTAACGTCTCCTTACTCAGATAGTCATTTACAAAAACTTCCTTTGTGACTTCGTTTTCCATTAACTTCGGTTTTATCGACATCATTTTATCTTTTGAAATTCACCGTTATTTTCAAAACTGTATCTACTGCAGATTACCCACTTGTCGCCACTTATGCCAATGTTTCCCAAAGTGTGGGTCGCCAAAAATTTTAATATTTATTTTAATATTTATGGTGTTTTCTTTTCTGAAAAAAATTTTACACTTTATAATGTTATATTTTTATAATATTTGCCTAACCCATTTAAGATGTTGCATTTTTAATGGTCAGAATAGAACGTAAAATTACAACGCTTCAACATTTTTTAATGAACAGCCGATTTTCTTGACGTTCTCATTCTTGGACACCAAAAAAGAGAAAATAAATATAAAAGGACATTGGTGTTTTCCATATTAATAATTTATTTTAAACAAAACAATAAAAATTACGCTTTTCTTTATTTTTTTGTTTGTTTCTTCACACAAATACACATATATAATCAATACAAATGTCAGCTATTTTATCGTGCGATTCTCCCCTTCTGATATTTTAGAGTGCGAAAAATTCACCTTTTTCACATTTTACAGTGCGATAATTTTAGAAAAGAACACGTTATCCTTGCGCAAGGGTGACTTTTTTTAGAAAAGAACACAAGAATAGAAAAAAAGTGTGAAGTGGGAAAAACGTGTAACATTTTCGCCAGAAAAGAAAACACCATTAGTAGTTTGATTTTAGTTAAGTTGCCCCAATATTTATTTGTATAGGATTATGTTTATGGCAAAAGCATATTTTTAGGTGTTCGCAAATTTACACTTCTTGGCAATTTTTTGTATTTAAAACGTATTTTGAATAATGCGCGTCATAGCAACAACTGATTTACATTGAAACATACTCGTACAACTAACAACGAATAACGGACAACCATTCCATAAAAGTTATGTTTCTTCTCGAGTAAGTACTGTTTTGTGTAGTTAATGAAAAATTATATTTGTTAATAATAGTGTTTCGTTAATAAAAAACTTAATCTAAAATCAAATGTACGTACTTTGTAAATATAGTAATTAGTATTTCATGTAATAAATAAATGTCTTCAAATCCTTATTGTTAATTTTTTAAAGAGTCATAGCCGCGATGGATAGATGGTTGAAAAAAACTCCTGGACAAAAGGAAGAAAAGGAAAAAGGAAAACAAAGCACTGTAGAAACCAAAAGAGATAAGAGAAAATTTGGCGAGAATCCTTTAACAAGTATCAAAACAACAAAACGTTGGAAAAGAAAATATGGTTCTGAATATCTAAAAATTGGATTTGCATGGAATAGTAAAGAAGATGATCCACGTCCACTGTGTGTTATTTGCCAAGAAATTCTTGCTAATGAAAGTATGTGACTTAACAAATTATTACGACATTTTGAAACGAAACATCCAGATTTAAAAAATAAGACAATGGATTATTTTAAAACTAAATTACAGGAATTAAATAATTCAAAAAGAGTACTTTCGCACTTCACCAGCATTAGTTGCGAATTGCACAATCTGGTAAACCACACACCATTGGAGATTCATTAGTACTTCCAGTCATAAAAGATGTTGTTGGAGTTATGTATGGAGAAAAAAGCTTGAATGAAGTTGATTCAATTCCACTTTCGAATAACACAGTTGCTCGTAGAATTGATGAAATGTCCGAATGGGTAAAAAAACAGCTTATACATAGAATTCAGGTTAGTGGACTTTGAATCAACTGGGTGAGTCAACGGATGTACAAGGTTAATCCCAGCTAATAGTTTTCATTCGTTTTATATGGAACAAAGAGATTTTTGAAGACAATCACTCGCGGAACTGGTGAAATAATTTTCGATACGCTTGACAATTATATAACATTAAAAAAACTTGATTGGAAAAACTGCGTCGGAATATGTAGCGACGGTGCACGAGCAATGTGTGGTAAAAACAATGGTGCTGCTACACGCTGTCTTCAAAAATGTCCAAATGCAAAATACCAGCGACACCTTTATACCCCTCATCCAAACTTCTACATATACAGTTCACAACATATACTGTTGCTTCCTCGATTCCACATCCTTTTCGAAAACCATACTGGAACTCATTAAGTTTTGACTTTGCGTATAATTAGAAATCTGAGTTTGTAAAACTCTCTCAAACACGTTATCAATAATAGATAATATAGCTATGAGTCTAAACATATTCACAACAGTGACATTTCTTTCTTTAGGGATTGGTACTACTTTGCGTACTTTTAATATATCAGGATTAGTGTCAGTAACCAGCATACTGTTAAAAATATTTACCGAAAACGGCGTTATTTCATTATTACAATTCAATAATACTTTTGGTGACACATTATCATGGCCAGGACTTTTTCCAGATAAATAATATTTATATCATCCGAAATAACCAAATCAAACTGAAAACTGTCATTGTGCTGAATCAAAGTTCTTAATGTATTACACGCATCCGCAGGATAATGTTCTATATGCGACCTTAAATCTTTTACAGATTCTATAAAATATTCACTTAAAACTTCCGCTTTCTCAGCATCTTCCACAATAGCATCACCATTACCATCCTTAAGTTTAATAGATTTGTTCAAAGTTCTTCCAAGACTGTCGTTAAGAAATTTCCAAATTTTTCTAGGATTGTGCTGAATTTCACTCAAATTATCTGCATAATAAAACTGTGGAACAAATTCAGGTTAGCAAAAGTTAGGTCGATTCTGAGAGCGAGGGGTGAAAATAGAGGCTAAATTAGAAGACCGTGTCGCGGCGTTTGTTTATGTTAGTTCGATTTTTTTTAATCGACCTTCGAACTTTGCAGTCAAATGCCGATTTTCAGCATATTGTTGTGATGACGAAAGTCAACCAAAAAAAATTCGTTTTCGCCGACACAAATCCGATATCGCCCAAGAAGGTCTTTTTTTATATTTTTTTTTTGAATAATATATTGTAATTTTAAGTAATGGATATATCATATAATCAGTATGAAGTAAATCGTTTTTTTTAAGTGAATTTTTTTTAACATTAAAAATACACAAGAATACATGTGCTATTTTTTTCCCATTGTTAGTATAAAAAACATGTCAAACCGCCTAACATAAGGGACATTGTTTTTGTAGAAAGGAATTTAATATTTTACCATTGGTTAATATACCTCCAACATATTTACTTATTTAATTGCATATCTCTCACACATCATACCCACCACACTCTCACACCTACATGCCTACCACACTCTCTCATTTTATGTATTAAACACAACCGACAATTTGTATATATTAAGGGGGAGGGGACAGTAGACAAAAGAAGTTAGTTAGCGAGTAGCCGTCGAGACGATCGTAACAAGTAGCAAGGTAAGTTCTGGTGGATAATAGTGGAGTGCTGTTCAAGGTCTCCATATTAAGTGAATAAATAAACAATAAAGAATAATAATAAATTATTTATGAAAGTGTTTTGGAAGTGCTGTACTTGGTCTTCCATTGCGTGATTATAACGGAGTGCTGTTCAACGTCTCCCTATAAAATCGCAACACTTGAATAAACAATAAATAATAATAATAAATTATTTATGAAAGTGTTTTGGAAGTGCTGTACTTGGTCTTCCATAGCGTGATTATAACGGAGTGCTGTTCAAGGTCTCCCTAGAAAAAACCCAACACTTGAATAAATAACAAATAACAATAATAAATTATTTATGAAAGTGTTTTGGAAGTGCTGTACTTGGTCTTCCATAGCGTGATTATAACGGAGTGTTTTCAAGTCTCCCTATTAAGCCGCAACACTTAAGTAAATACAAAATAACAATATAAATTATTCTCTGCATGTGTTTTGTTTTTTCGGAAGTGCTGTTCCAGGTCTTCCATCGGGTCACGGTAGTGCTGTTCCAGGTCTACCAGTAAGTTATTTTTATATAATTAAACGGTAGTGCTGTTCCAGGTCTACCAGTAAGTTATTTTTATATGATTAAACGGTGGTGCTGTTCCGGGTCTACCAGTAACTTTATTTTTTTTCGCTAGATAACTAAAGGGAGTGCTGTTCCAGGTCTCCCTATCAGACATTGGTTCGGCGTATCACGGTAGTGCTGTTCCAGGTCTACCAGTAAGTTTTTTTTTTATATGGTTAAAAGGTAGTGCTGTTAAGGGTCTACCAGTAACTTTATTTTTTCACTAGATAACTAAAGGGAGTGCTGTTCCAGGTCTCCCTATTAGACATTGGTTCGGCATATCACGGTAGTGATGTTCCAGGTCTACCAATAATTGACGGGAGTGCTGTTCCAGGTCTCCCTATTAGACATTGGTTCGGCGTATCACGGTAGTGCTGTTCCAGGTCTACCAATAATTGAAGGGAGTGCTGTTCCAGGTCTCCATCGGGTTATGGTAGTGCTGTCCAAGGTCTACCAGCGCGAAGTATAGAGAGTGCTGTCTCAGGGCCCCTCTATGGTTGGAAGTGCTGCTCCAGGTCCACCCGTTTTTTTTCCTTTATATTCTTTTTACTTTTCCCAAGATATATTTTTATATAATTAAACAAATTAGAATTAGCATCCTCTATTTCTCTTCTCTTAAATAAAAATTGTAATACCACAATAAATGCAGGTGTTTTTATACCCCAGCAACCAGAGGAAACTCGTCGTTACAGTGGCGCCCGAGCAGGGACATGAGAGCAAAGAAAATAAGAAGAGAGAGGTAGAGAGAAAGAATTAGTTTAGACTGAGGTTGTTTTTTTTTCCCCTTTCAATTTTTTTTTATATATAATAATTCGTACCACTAGGACAGACGGTCAGTCATAACACAGTCTCAGACGTGAGCAGATATAATTTCTGGAGTATTGCAATTAATTGGTAAATATATAAGTTATGTTTATGATAGAGCTATGAAAAAAAGGGGTTTCTTGCTGAATAATCATTATTGATATTAACAAAAAATTTTGTAAAGTAAATTCAGAAAAAAAAAAAAATCATACATAGCAACCAAATTCTTATTAAATTATCTGTCGACTAGAAATGCTACGAGTTTCATGGGCTTATGGTCTTCGCAAGGAAGATCTGGTAACATACCTTTCCGAGGTCGGGATCGGAACGTCGGGGAATGTTGAAGAGCTACGCAAGCGGTTCGCACAGTTTCTAGGCGGAGAACATAAGTCGGAAGTGATACAGAGGTTACTACAGCTACAAGCAAAACACGAACCAGCAACCGGCAGCATGGATGGTAAAACCACCACGCCACAAAAAATACCATCAATTACTATTGCAACAGAAATTCCAGAACCTATCAGTGGAGAGCTGGCTCAAACTACACGAGAGACAACAGCCATCTCCCGGACGGAAGAAGTAAAAAGTGCGGCGGATCAGGTACGGAGATGAGGTATTAAATTTGGAGGAGAACGCGACCCCTTAGAATTCATCGAGAGAATTGAAGAACTGGCGGACATGTATTCTGTCAATAGAAACCTCCTACCCTTAATGATGCCTGAAGTGCTTACGGGGAAAGCATTGGCTTGGTTCCGAAATAACAGTCGGGGCTGGAATACATGGGTGGAATTTAAGCAAGACTGTCTAAAATTCTTTCTACCACCAAGATATTTTGAACGACTGGAAGACGAAATTCGAAAACGCCAACAACGGCCCAAAGAATCTTTCAAGACATATATGCTAGCAATGCAAAACCTGGTACGACGAACCACCTATACAGAAGTTCAGAAACTAGAGAGGATTTTTCGAAATGCCCTGCCTGAGTACGTGTGGTATATCCGAAGGAAGGATTTTGCCAACCTAGATGACTTAGTGGAAATGGCAGAAGACCTCGAAAGTATACCAACAGCATCACATCCTCCACAGCAAAACCGAGAACATCATAGGCTGATTAGTCCGGAGGGACCAGATAATAAGGTAACAATGAAAAAGAATTTCAACCCCGATACCATGTGTCGCCGCTGTGACCAAGATGGCCACTTCAGAACGAGTTGCCGTAACGAGCCGGTGATATTCTGTTGGGACTGCGGGCGCCGCGGTGTGCGAACCATTCAATGTTGTAGACGATCGGGAAACGATCGAGTGGCCCGTACCGAACAGGGGGGTACGAACCCACAGGAAGAGGAACCCCTGAACTAAAAACGACCTTTATATGTGAACCAACTCGGCTTGTGGCGATGATACAGCTCGGGGAACGAATAGTCCCCGCTTCCATCGATACAGGCGCCACAAGCTGTTTTATAAGCGCAACTCTAGCCAACAGCATCAAACACCATTGCCATTCTCACCCGCATGACGCATATGTGACTCTGGCCGACGGTACACAAAAACAGATCAGCTGGGCGACAGAAGCCAGAATAAAATTTGGTGACCAACACCTCACCTTGGAATTGCTCATCATGCCCGAAGCCACCGAGGAAATACTCCTGGGACTCGATTTTCTAAGGAAATGTGGAGCTAAGTTAATCTGTGCAGGACTATGGCGTCAGTTTTCTCCGGCAGATAGCTCCGATACCCAAGTTAGCGTCCAAGGAAGCGGACGTCACCATGCCCACTCACTCACACCAGCCTCAACACTTCCCCTCACACCAATGGAACTGCAGGCTACCCCACCAACATGCCCTAGGGAAGGTGAACAATGCCTCGCTATAACGGTAAGTGAAAAACTTTCTAAAGAACAAGAAAGAATAAATACTTTTATTAAAAACGAGCTGGATAAGTTCCAAGAATTACAAGGTCTATCCACGATAGCCAAACAGCGTTTCGTAATGACCGATGATCGACCCTTCAAACTTCGATACGCACCGCGAAATCCAGCCATGCAAGCCATCATCGATACCAAAATCAACGATTTACTAGCAAATGGTTATATTGAGCCTTCCAGAAGCTCTTATAGCTCCCCAAGTGCTATTGGGAGAAGAAAAATGGTACGTGGCGGCTATGTATGGATATCCGTCACCTAAACTCCAAGTCTGAGCTAGATGCATTTCAACCATTCTGGACAGACTCAGAGAGGCCAAATATATCAGTAGTCTCGATCTGAAGGACGGGTATTGGCAGATCCCATTAGAGGAAAACAGCAGACGATATACCTCATTCACCGTTGCTGGAAGAGGATTGTACCAATGGTGCGTGATGCCATTCGGGTTGCACTCTGCCCCAGATACTTTCCAGAGAGCATTAGACAGTGTCATCAGACCAGAATTAGAACCTTTCGCTTTTGCTTACCTCGACGATATCATTGTTACAGGCAAAACGCTGGAGGAACATGTAAGGAATCTGTCAGAGGTATTCCGGAGACTTAGAATGGCCAACCTAAAAATAAATGCAGAGAAATGCGAGTTCTTCAAAAGGGAGACGAAATATCTCGGCCACGTTGTCAGTGAAGAAGGAATACACACTGACCCAGATAAGATCGCTGCCATACAGGACATGACACCACCAACCTGTGTTCGAGAGGTAAGACGATTTCTCGGGGTAGCGTCCTGGTACAGGAGATTCGTGCCAGAATTTTCAATCATAGCACAACCACTCACTACCTTATTGGAGAAGGGAAAACAGTGGAATTGGACGGAGGAACAACAAACATCCTTTGAGATATTAAAAATGAAATTGACCCAAGCACCAGTACTAGCGTGTCCGGATTTCAGCCAACCATTTGTCCTACAAACAGATGCATGCGACCATGGCCTAGGAGCAGTATTGACACAAAATCTGAATGAAACAGAACGAGTAATAGCTTACGCCAGTCGAGCTCTGAATGGAGCCGAAAAGAATTATTCAGCAACAGAAAAAGAATGCCTTGCCATTATTTGGGGTATCCGAAAAATGCGACCCTATCTCGAAGGTTATAACTTTCAAGTCATCACTGATCACCTTTCTTTAAAATGGCTGAACACCATAGATAATCCGACCAGCCGCCTGGCCAGATGGGCGTTGGAATTACAACAGTATAGCTTCTCGGTGCAATATAGGAAAAGGAAACAAAACGTAGTAGCGGACACGTTGTCCCGCAGCCCCATAGAGCCCCTTCACCGAGCTATAGAAGATGCCCCTACGGTCCAAGGATGCAAATGGATCCAAAGACGACTGGCAGAAGTTAAACAAAACCCACAGAAATTCGCCGATTATATGATTGTAGGCTCACAACTGATTCGACATATCCCTAGGCAATCTAACAACGAGGATAGCACACCCTGGAAATTATGCGTTGCTAAACCATTACGCCAAGGGGTTTTACACGAAAATCATAGCCAACCTGCAGCTGGACACCAGGGAATCAGGAAAACTATCAACAGAATATGTAATCGGTATTATTGGCCAGGGATGCTGCGTGATATATCAAACTTTGTAAAAGGTTGCCGGTCTTGCCAAAGATACAAAACTTGCCAAAACGCACCGGCAGGCGAAATGCTCATAACCATATCAGAGGAACCATGGGCGACAGTATGTGCCGATTTCGTGGGCCCCTTACCTCGGACAAAGCATGGGAATTCTATGCTATTTGTATTCTTCGATAGGTTCTCCAAATGGGTGGAGCTGATACCACTTCGTAAGGCCACTGCAGAAAGTGTGGTGAAATCATTCCGGGAAAGAATCCTAGCACGATTTGGAACTCCCAAAATACTCATTTCAGATAACGGTAGCCAGTTCACTAGCCGAATCCTGCAGAAGTATCTACAAGAAATTGGGGTCCGACAACAATTTACAGCACCCTATTGTCCCCAGGAGAATCCCACCGAGCGAGCTAATCGCACAATCAAAACAATGATTGCCCAAGTCGCTAAAAACCAACACAACAAATGGGATGATTATCTCCCCGAAATTAGTTTGGCCATAAACACAAGCCCATCCGAGTCTACTGGTTTTAGCCCAGCCTACTTGACTCAGGGCCGAGAACCACGTTTACCGAAGGCCCTTTTTGACGAGCTGTTCCCAGGAACCGGGACAAAGAACTACAACCCCAAGGATAAGGAAAATGAACTAAAGGAAATCTTCGGAATCATGCGGAATCAACTGGGTCGAGCTCTACAGGATCAACGGAGACACTACAATCTCCGCCGACGTTCATGGAAACCAAAAACCGGCGATTTAGTGTTGATCCGAGAACACCCGTTATCAAAGGCCGTGGATAATTTCGCAGCTAAGCTAGCCCCGAAATTCTCCGACCCCTATGAAGTTATCGACTTTATCTCCCCCGTGATAGTACGTCTACGAGGACAACAAAAAAGTGATTTACGAACGGCTCACCTCAGTGAAATAAAGCCTTTTGTCGATACAACATCCAATGAAGATAAACTTACCGACAATAATACCGAATCCAACTAATCCATTTTTCTTATTTACTTCTCTTCCACAAAAAAAAAAAAATATATATGCAAACCTATACATAAAAAAAAGGCGCTACCGAAAATTGCTGAATAGCAAAAGGGAAATCATCATCATGCCCTTAAGAGGGGAGGCAGTGTGATGACGAAAGTCAACCAAAAAAAATTCGTTTTCGCCCACACAAAGCCGATATCGCCCACGAAGGTCTTTTTTTATATTTTTTTTTGAATAATATATTGTAATTTTAAGTAATGGATATATCATATAATCAGTATGAAGTAAATCGTTTTTTTAAGTGAATTTTTTTTTTAACATTAAAAATACACAAGAATACATGTGCTATTTTTTCCCCACTGTTAGTATAAAAAACATGTCAAACCGCCTAACATAAGGGACATTGTTTTTGTAGAAAGGAATTTAATATTTTACTATTGGTTAATATACCTCCAACATATTTACTTACTTAATTGCATATTTCTCACACATCATACCCACCACACTCTCACACCTACATACCTACCACACTCTCTCATTTTATGTATTAAACACAACTGACAATTTGTATATATTAAGGGGGACAGTAGACAAAAGAAGTTAGTTAGCGAGTAGCCGTCGAGACGATCGTAACAAGTAGCAAGGTAAGTTCTGGTGGATAATAGTGGAGTGCTGTTCAAGGTCTCCATATTAAGTGAATAAATAAAAATAATAATAATAATAAATTATTTATGAAAGTGTTTGGGAAGTGCTGTACTTGGTCTTCCATTGCGTGATTATAACGGAGTGCTCTTCAAGGTCTCCCTATAAAATCGCAACACTTGAATAAACAATAAAGAATAATAATAAATTATTTATGAAAGTGTTTTGGAAGTGCTGTACTTGGTCTTCCATTGCGTGATTATAACGGAGTGCTGTTCAAGGTCTCCCTATAAAATCGCAACACTTGAATAAACAATAAATAATAATAATAAATTATTTATGAAAGTGTTTTGGAAGTGCTGTACTTGGTCTTCCATAGCGTGATTAGAACGGAGTACTGTTCAAGGTCTCCCTAGAAAAAACCGAACACTTGAATAAATAACAAATAACAATAATAAATTATTTATAAAAGTGTTTTGGAAGTGCTGTACTTGGTCTTCCATAGCGTGAAGTAAATACAAAATAACAATATAAATTATTCTCTGCATGTGTTTTGTTTTTTCGGAAGTGCTGTTCCAGGTCTTCCATCGGGTCACGGTAGTGCTGTTCCAGGTCTACCAGTAAGTTATTTTTATATGATTAAACGGTAGTGCTGTTCCAGGTCTACCAGTAAGTTATTTTTGTATGATTAAACGGTAGTGCTGTTCCGGGTCTACCAGTAACTTTATTTTTTTCACTAGATAACTAAAGGGAGTGCTGTTCCAGGTCTCCCTATTAGATATTGGTTTGGCGTATCACGGTAGTGCTATTCCAGGTCTACCAGTAAGTTATTTTTTTATATGATTAAAAGGTAGTGCTGTTCCGGGTCTACCAGTAATTTTATTTTTTCACTAGATAACTAAAGGGAGTGCTATTCCAGGTCTCCCTATTAGACATTGGTTCGGCATATCACGGTAGTGCTGTTCCAGGTCTACCAATAATTAACGGGAGTGCTTTTCCAGGTCTCCCTATTAGACATTCGTTCGGCGTGTCACGGTAGTGCTGTTCCAGGTCTACCAATAATTGAAGGGAGTGCTGTTCCAGGTCTCCATCGGGTTATGGTAGTGCTGTCCAAGGTCTACAAGTGCGAAGTATAGAGAGTGCTGTCTCAGGGCCCCTCTATGGTTGGAAGTGCTGCTCCAGGTCCACCCGGTTTTTGTCCTTTATATTCTTATTACTTTTCCCAAGATATATTTTTATATAATTAAACAAATTAGAATTAGCATCCTCTATTTCTCTTCTCTTAAATAAAAATTGTAATACCACAATAAATACAGGTGTTTTCCTTTGCTCTCTGTCACCGTAGGTATAAATTTCTGTGACGAACGCTACCCCACGAGTTATACCCCAGCAACCAGAGGAAACTCGTCGTTACAGTGGCGCCCGAGCAGGGACATGAGAGCAAAGAAAATAAGAAGAGAGAGGTAGAGAGAAAGAATTAGTTTAGACTGAGGTTGTTTTTTTCCCCCTTTCAATTTTTTTTATATATAATAATTCGTACCACTAGGACAGACGGTCAGTCATAACACAGTCTCAGACGTGAGCAGATATAATTTCTGGAGTATTGCAATTAATTGGTAAATATATAAGTTATGTGTATGATAGAGCTATGAAAAAAAGGGGTTTCTTGCTGAATAATCATTATTGATATTAACAAAAAATTTTGTAAAGTAAATTCAGAAAAAAAAAAAAAAAATCATACATAGCAACCAAATTCTTATTAAATTATCTGCCGACTAGAAATGCTACGAGTTTCATGGGCTTATGGTCTTCGCAAGGAAGATCTGGTAACATACCTTTCCGAGGTCGGGATCGGAACGTCGGGGAATGTTGAAGAGCTACGCAAGCGGTTCGCACAGTTTCTAGGCGGAGAACATAAGTCGGAAGTGATACAGAGGTTACTACAGCTACAAGCAAAACACGAACCAGCAACCGGCAGCATGGATGGTAAAACCACCACGCCACAAAAAATACCATCAATTACTATTGCAACAGAAATTCCAGAACCTATCAGTGGAGAGCTGGCTCAAACTACACGAGAGGCAACAGCCATCTCCCGGACGGAAGAAGTAAAAAGTGCGGCGGATCAGGTACGGAGATGGGGTATTAAATTTGGAGGAGAACGCGACCCCTTAGAATTCATCGAGAGAATTGAAGAACTGGCGGACATGTATTCTGTCAATAGAAACCTCCTACCCTTAATGATGCCTGAAGTGCTTACAGGGAAAGCATTGGTTTGGTTCCGAAATAACAATCGGGGCTGGAATACGGGTGGAATTTAAGCAAGACTGTCTAAAATTCTTTCTATCACCAAGATATTTTGAACGACTGGAAGACGAAATTCGACAACGCCAACAACGGCCCAAAGAATCTTTCAAGACATATATGCTAGCAATGCAAAACCTGTTACGACGAACCACCTATACAGAAGTTCAGAAACTAGAGAGGATTTTTCGAAATGCCCTGCCTGAGTACTTGTGGTATATCCGAAGGAAGGATTTTGCCAACCTAGATGACTTAGTGGAAATGGCAGAAGACCTCGAAAGTATACCAACAGCATCACATCCTCCACAGCAAAACCGAGAAAATCATAGGCTGATGAGTCCAGAGGGACCAGATAATAAGGTAACAATGAAAAAGAATTTCAACCCTGATACCATGTGTCGCCGCTGTGGCCAAGATGGCCACTTCAGAACAAGTTGCCGTAACGAGCCGGTGATATTCTGTTGGGACTGCGGGCGCCGCGGTGTGCGAACCATTCAATGTTGTAGACGATCGGGAAACGATCGAGTGGCCCGTACCGAACAGGGGGGTACGAACCCACAGGAAGAGGAACCCCTGAACTAAAAACGACCTTTATATGTGAACCAACTCAGCTTGTGCCGATGATACAGCTCGGGGAACGAATAGTCCCCGCTACCATCGATACAGGCGCCACAAGCTGTTTTATAAGCGCAACTCTAGCCAACAGCATCAAACACCATTGCCATCCTCACCCGCATGACGCATATGTGACTCTGGCTTACGGTACACAAAAACAGATCAGCTGGGCGACAGAAGCCAGAATAAAATTTGGACTCGATTTTCTAAGGAAATGTGGAGCTAAGTTAATCTGTGCAGGACTATGGCATCAGTTTTCTCCGGCAGATAGCTCCGATACCCAAGTTAGCGTCCAAGGAAGCAGACGTCACCATGCCCACTCACTCACACCGGCCTCAACACTTCCCCTCACACCAATGGAACGGCAGGCTACCCCACCAACATGCCCTAGGGAAGGTGAACAACGCCTCGCTATAACGGTAAGTGAAAAACTTTCTAAAGAACAAGAAAGAATAAATACTTTTATTAAAAACGAGCTGGATAAGTTCCAAGAATTATAAGGTCTATCCACGATAGCCAAACACCGTATCGTAATGACCGATGATCGACCCTTCAAACTTCGATACGCACCGCGAAATCCAGCCATGCAAGCCATCATCGATACCAAAGTCAACGATTTACTAGCAAATGGTTATATTGAGCCTTCCAGAAGTCCTTATAGCTCCCCAATAGCACTTGCAAAGAAGAAAAATGGTACATGGCGGCTATGTATGGATATCCGTCACCTAAACTCCAAGTCTGAGCTAGATGCATATCCCTTGCCGCGCATTTCAACCATTCTGGACAGACTCAGAGAGGCCAAATATATCAGTAGTCTCGATCTGAAGGACGGGTATTGGCAGATCCCATTAGAGGAAAACAGCAGACGATATACCGCATTCACCGTTGCTGGAAGAGGATTGTACCAATGGTGCGTGATGCCATTCGGGTTGCACTCTGCCCCAGCTACTTTCCAGAGAGCATTAGACAGTGTCATCGGACCAGAATTAGAACCTTTCGCTTTTGCTTACCTCGACGATATCATTGTTACAGGCAAAATGCTGGAGGAACATCTAAGGAATCTGTCAGAGGTATTCCGGAGACTTAGAATGGCCAACCTAAAAATAAGTGCAGAGAAATGCGAGTTCTTCAAAAGGGAGACGAAATATCTCGGCCACGTTGTCAGTGAAGAAGGAATACACACTGACTCAGATAAGATCGCTGCCATACAGGACATGACACCACCAACCTGTGTTCGAGAGGTAAGACGATTTCTCGGGGTAGCGTCCTGGTACAGGAGATTCGTGCCAGAATTTTCAATCATCGCACAACCACTCACTACCTTATTGGAGAAGGGAAAACGCTGGAAGTGGACGGAGGAACAACAAACATCCTTTGAGATATTAAAAATGAAATTGACCCAAGCACCAGTACTAGCGTGTCCGGATTTCAGCCAACCATTTGTCCTACAAACAGATGCATGCGAGCATGGCCTAGGAGCAGTATTGACACAAAATCTGAATGAAACAGAACGAGTAATAGCTTACGCCAGTCGAGCTCTGAATGGAGCCGAAAAGAATTATTCAGCAACAGAAAAAGAATGCCTTGCCATTATTTGGGGTATCCGAAAAATGCGACCCTATCTCGAAGGTTATCACTTTCAAGTCATCACTGATCACCTTTCCTTAAAATGGTTGAACACCATAGATAATCCGACCGGCCGCCTGGCCAGATGGGCGTTGGAATTACAACAGTATAGCTTCTCGGTGCAATATAGGAAAGGGAAACAAAACGTAGTAGCGGACGCGTTGTCCCGCAGCCCCATAGAGCCCCTCCACCGAGCTATAGAAGATGCCCCTACGGTCCAAGGATGCAAATGGACCCAAAGACGACTGGCAGAAGTTAAACAAAACCCACAGAAATTCGCCGATTATATGATTGTAGGCTCACAACTGCTTCGACATATCCCTAGGCAATCTAACAACGAGGATAGCACACCCTGGAAATTATGCGTTGCTAAACCGTTACGCCAAGGGGTTTTACACGAAAATCATAGCCAACCTGCAGCTGGACACCAGGGAATCAGGAAAACTATCAACAGAATATGTAATCGGTATTATTGGCCAGGGATGCTGCGTGATATATCAAACTTTGTAAAAGGTTGCCGGTCTTGCCAAAGATACAAAACTTGCCAAACCGCACCGGCAGGCGAAATGCTCATAACCATACCAGAGGAACCATGGGCGACAGTATGTGCCGATTTCGTGGGCCCCTTACCTCGGACAAAGCATGGGAATTCTATGCTATTTGTATTCTTCGATAGGTTCTCCAAATGGGTGGAGCTGATACCACTTCGTAAGGCCACTGCAGAAAATGTGGTGAAATCATTCCGGGAAAGAATCCTAGCACGATTTGGAACTCCCAAAGTACTCATTTCAGATAACGGTAGCCAGTTCACTAGCCGAATCCTGCAGAAGTATCTACAAGAAATTGGGGTCCGACAACAATTTACAGCACCCTATTGTCCCCAGGAGAATCCCACCGAGCGAGCTAATCGCACAATCAAAACAATGATTGCCCAAGTCGCTAAAAACCAACACAACAAATGGGATGATTATCTCCCCGAAATTAGCTTGGCCATAAACACAAGCCCATCCGAGTCTACTAGTTTTAGCCCAGCCTACTTGACTCAGGGCCGAGAACCACGTTTACCGAAGGCCCTTTTTGACGAGCTGTTCCCAGGAACCGGGACAAAGAACTACAACCCCAAGGATAAGGAAAATGAACTAAAGGAAATCTTCGGAATCGTGCGGAATCAACTGGGTCGAGCTCTACAGGATCAACGGAGACACTACAATCTCCGCCGACGTTCATGGAAACCAAAAACCGGCGATTTAGTGTTGATCAGAGAACACCCGTTATCAAAGGCCGTGGATAATTTCGCAGCTAAGCTAGCCCCGAAATTCTCCGACCCCTATGAAGTTATCGACTTTATCTCCCCCGTGATAGTACGTCTACGAGGACAACAAAAAAATGATTTACGAACGGCTCACCTCAGTGAAATAAAGCCTTTTGTCGATACAACATCCAATGAAGATAAACTTACCGACAATAATACCGAATCCAACTAATCCATTTTTCTTATTTACTTCTCTTCCACAAAAAAAAAATATATATATGCAAACCTATACATAAAAAAAGGCGCTACCGAATCTTGCTGAATAGCAAAAGGGAAATCATCATCATGCCCTTAAGAGGGGAGGCAGTGTGATAACGAAACTCAACCAAAAAAATTCGTTTTCGCCCACACAAATCCGATATCGCCCAAGAAGGTCTTTTTTTATATTTTTTTTTGAATAATATATTGTAATTTTAAGTAATGGATATATCATATCATCAGTATGAAGTAAATCGTTTTTTTTTAAGTGAATTTTTTTTTTAACATTAAAAATACACAAGAATACATGTGCTATTTTTTCCCCATTGTTAGTATAAAAAACATGTCAAACCGCCTAACATAAGGGACATTGTTTTTGTAGAAAGGAATTTAATATTTTACCATTGGTTAATATACCTCCAACATATTTACTTATTTAATTGCATATCTCTCACACATCATACCCACCACACTCTCACACCTACATACCTACCACACTCTCTCATTTTATGTATTAAACACAACTGACAATTTGTATATATTAAGGGGGACAGTAGACAAAAGAAGTGAGTTAGCGAGTAGCCGTCGAGACGATCGTAACAAGTAGCAAGGTAAGTTCTGGTGGATAATAGTGGAGTGCTATTCAAGGTCTCCATATTAAGTGAATAAATAAAAATAATAATAATAATAAATTATTTATGAAAGTGTTTTGGAAGTGCTGTACTTGGTCTTCCATTGCGTGATTATAACGGAGTGCTGTTCAAGGTCTCCCTATAAAATCGCAACACTTGCATAAACAATAAATAATAATAATAAATTATTTATGAAAGTGTTTTGGAAGTGCTGTACTTGGTCTTCCATAGCGTGATTATAACGGAGTGCTGCTCAAGGGCTCCCTAGAAAAAACCCAACACTTGAATAAATAACAAATAACAATAATAAATTATTTATGAAAGTGTTTTGGAAGTGCTGTACTTGGTCTTCCATAGCGTGATTATAACGGAGTGTTTTCAAGTCTCCCTATTAAGCCGCAACACTTAAGTAAATACAAAATAACAATATAAATTATTCTCTGCATGTGTTTTGTTTTTTCGGAAGTGCTGTTCCAGGTCTTCCATCGGGTCACGGTAGTGCTGTTCCAGGTCTACCAGTAAGTTATTTTTATATGATTAAACGGTAGTGCTATTCCAGGTCTACCAGTAAGTTATTTTTGTATGATTAAACGGTAGTGCTGTTCCGGGTCTACCAGTAACTTTATTTTTTTCACTAGATAACTAAAGGGAGTGCTGTTCCAGGTCTCCCTATTAGACATTGGTTTGGCGTATCACGGTAGTGCTGTTCCAGGTCTACCAATAACTTTATTTTTTTATATGATTAAAAGGTAGTGCTCTTCCGGGTCTACCAGTAACTTTATTTTTTCACTAGATAACTAAAGGGAGTGCTATTCCAGGTCTCCCTATTAGACATTGGTTCGGCATATCAAGGTAGTGCTGTTCCAGGTCTACCAATAATTGACGGGAGTGCTGTTCCAGGTCTCCCTATTAGACATTGGTTCGGCGTATCACGGTAGTGCTGTTCCAGGTCTACCAATAATTGAAGGGAGTGCTGTTCCAGGTCTCCATCGGGTTATGGTAGTGCTGTCCAAGGTCTACCAGTGCGAAGTATAGAGAGTGCTGTCTCAGGGCCCCTCTATGGTTGGAGGTGCTGCTCCAGGTCCACCCGTTTTTTTTCCTTTATATTCTTATTACTTTTCCCAAGATATATTTTTATATAATTAAACAAATTAGAATTAGCATCCTCTATTTCTCTTCTCTTAAATAAAAATTGTAATACCACAATAAATACAGGTGTTTTCCTTTGCTCTCTGTCACCGTAAGTATAAATTTCTGTGACGAACCCTACCCCACGAGTTATACCCCAGCAACCAGAGGAAACTCGTCGTTACAGTGGCGCCCGAGCAGGGACATGAGAGCAAAGAAAATAAGAAGAGAGAGGTAGAGAGAAAGAATTAGTTTAGACTGAGGTTGTTTTTCTTTCCCCTTTCAATTTTTTTTTATATATAATAATTCGTACCACTAGGACAGACGGTCAGTCATAACACAGTCTCAGACGTGAGCAGATATAATTTCTGGAGTATTGCAATTTATTGGTAAATATATAAGTTATGTTTATGATAGAGCTATGAAAAAAAGGGGTTTCTTGCTGAATAATCATTATTGATATTAACAAAAAATTAAAAATTAAGTAAATTCAGAAAAAAAAAAATCATACATAGCAACCAAATTCTTATTAAATTATCTGTCGACTAGAAATACTACGAGTTTCATGGGCTTATGGGCTTCGCAAGGAAGATCTGGTAACATACCTTTCCGAGGTCGGGATCGGAACGTCGAGGAATGTTGAAGAGCTACGCAAGCGGTTCGCACAGTTTCTAGGCGGAGAACATAAGTCGGAAGTGATACAGAGGTTACTACAGCTACAAGCAAAACACGAACCAGCAACCGGCAGAATGGATGGTAAAACCACCACGCCACAAAAAATACCATCAATTACTATTACAACAGAAATTCCAGAACCTATCAGTGGAGAGCTGGCTCAAACTACACGAGAGACAACAGCCATCTCCCGGACGGAAGAAGTAAAAAGTGCGGCGGATCAGGTACGGAGATGGGGTATTAAATTTGGAGGAGAACGCGACCCCTTAGAATTCATCGAGAGAATTGAAGAACTGGCGGACATGTATTCTGTCAATAGAAACCTCCTACCCTTAATGATGCCTGAAGTGCTTACAGGGAAGGCATTGGTTTGGTTCCGAAATAACAATCGGGGCTGTAATACATGGGTGGAATTTAAGCAAGACTGTCTAAAATTCTTTCTACCACCAAGATATTTTGAACGACTGGAAGACGAAATTCGAAAACGCCAACAACGGCCCAAAGAATCTTTCAAGACATATATGCTAGCAATGCAAAACCTGTTACGACGAACCACCTATACAGAAGTTCAGAAACTAGAGAGGATTTTTCGAAATGCCCTGCCTGAGTACTTGTGGTATATCCGAAGGAAGGATTTTGCCGACCTAGATGACTTAGTGGAAATGGCAGAAGACCTCGAAAGTATACCAACAGCATCACATCCTCCACAGCAAAACCGAGAACATCATACGCTGATGAGTCCGGAGGGACCAGATAATAAGGTAACAATGAAAATGAATTTCAACCCCGATACCATGTGTCGCCGCTGTGGCCAAGATGGCCACTTCAGAACGAGTTGCCGTAACGAGCCGGTTATATTCTGTTGGGACTGCGGGCGCCGCGGTGTGCGAACCATTCAATGTTGCAGACGATCGGGAAACGATCGAGTGGCCCGTACCGAACAGGGGGTACGAACCCACAGGAAGAGGAACCCCTGAACTAAAAACGACCTTTATATGTGAACCAACTCGGCTTGTGGCGATGATACAGCTCGGGGAACGAATGGTCCCCGCTACCATCGATACAGGCGCCACAAGCTGTTTTATAAGCGCAACTCTAGCCAACAGCATCAAACACCATTGCCATCCTCACCCGCATGACGCATATGTGACTCTGGCCGACGGTACACAAAAACAGATCAGCTGGGCGACAGAAGCCAGAATAAAATTTGGTGACCAACACCTCACCTTGGAATTGCTCATCATGTCCGAAGCCACCGAAGAAATACTCCTAGGACTCGATTTTCTAAGGAAATGTGGAGCTAAGTTAAGCTGTGCAGGACTATGGCATCAGTTTTCTCCGGCAGATAGCTCCGATACCCAAGTTAGTGTCCAAGGAAGCAGACGTCACCATGCCCACTCATTCACACCGGCCTCAACACTTCCCCTCACGCCATTGGAACTGCAGGCTACCCCACCAACATGCCCTAGGGAAGGTGAACAACGCCTCGCTATAACGGTAAGTGAAAAACTTTCTAAAGAACAAGAAAGAATAAATACTTTTATTAAAAACGAGCTGGATAAGTTCCAAGAATTACAAGGTCTATCCACGATAGCCAAACACCGTATCGTAATGACCGATGATCGACCCTTCAAACTTCGATACGCACCGCGAAACCCAGCCACGCAAGCCATCATCGATACCAAAATCAACGATTTACTAGCAAATGGTTATATTGAGCCTTCCAGAAGTCCTTATAGCTCCCCAATACCACTTGCGAAGAAGAAAAATGGTACATGACGGCTATGTATGGATATCCGTCACCTAAACTCCAAGTCTGAGCTAGATGCATATCCCTTGCCGCGCATTTCAACCATTCTGGACAGACTCAGAGAGGCCAAATATATCAGTAGTCTCGATTTGAAGGACGGGTATTGGCAGATCCCATTAGAGGAAAACAGCAGACGATATACCGCATTCACCGTTGCTGGAAGAGGATTGTACCAATGGTGCGTGATGCCATTCGGGTTGCACTCTGCCCCAACTACTTTCCAGAGAGCATTAGACAGTGTCATCGGACCAGAATTAGGACCTTTCGCTTTTGCTTACCTCGACGATATCATTGTTACAGGCAAAACGCTGGAGGAACATCTAAGGAATCTGTCAGAGGTATTCCGGAGACTTAGAATGGCCAACCTAAAAATAAATGCAGAGAAATGCGAGTTCTTCAAAAGGGAGACGAAATATCTCGGCCACGTTGTCAGTGAAGAAGGAATACACACTGACCCAGATAAGATCGCTGCCATACAGGACATGACACCACCAACCTGTGTTCGAGAGGTAAGACGATTTCTCGGGGTAGCGTCCTGGTACAGGAGATTCGTGCCAGATTTTTCAATCATAGCACAACCACTCACTACCTTATTGAAGAAGGGAAAACACTGGAAGTGGACGGAGGAACAACAAACATCCTTTGAGATATTAAAAATGAAATTGACCCAAGCACCAGCACTAGCGTGTCCGGATTTCAGCCAACCATTTGTCCTACAAACAGATGCATGCGACCATGGCCTAGGAGCAGTATTGACACAAAATCTGAATGAAACAGAACGAATAATAGCTTACGCCAGTCGAGCTCTGAATGGAGCCGAAAAGAATTATTCAGCAACAGAAAAAGAATGCCTTGCCATTATTTGGGGTATCCGAAAAATGCGACCCTATCTCGAAGGTTATCACTTTCAAGTCATCACTGATCACCTTTCCTTAAAATGGTTGAACACCATAGATAATCCGACCGGCCGCCTGGCCAGATGGGCGTTGGAATTACAACAGTATAGCTTCTCGGTGCAATATAGGAAAGGGAAACAAAACGTAGTAGCGGACGCGTTGTCCCGCAGCCCCATAGAGCCCCTCCACCGAGCTATAGAAAATGCCCCTACGGTCCAAGGATGCAAATGGACCCAAAGACGACTGGCAGAAGTTAAACAAAACCCACAGAAATTCGCCGATTATATGATTGTAGGCTCACAACTGCTTCGACATATCCCTAGGCAATCTAACAACGAGGATAGCACACCCTGGAAATTATGCATTGCTAAACCATTACGCCAAGGGGTTTTACACGAAAATCATAGCCAACCTGCAGCTGGACACCAGCGAATCAGGAAAACTATCAACAGAATATGTAATCGGTATTATTGGCCAGGGATGCTGCGTGATATATCAAACTTTGTAAAAGGTTGCCGGTCTTGCCAAAGATACAAAACTTGCCAAACCGCACCGGCAGGCGAAATGCTCATAACCATATCAGAGGAACCATGGGCGACAGTATGTGCCGATTTCGTGGGCCCCTTACCTCGGACAAAGCATGGGAATTCTATGCTATTTGTATTCTTCGATAGGTTCTCCAAATGGGTGGAGCTGATACCACTTCGTAAGGCCACTGCAGAAAGTGTGGTGAAATCATTCCGGGAAAGAATCCTAGCACGATTTGGAACTCCCAAAATACTCATTTCAGATAACGGTAGCCAGTTCACTAGCCGAATCCTGCAGAAGTATCTACAAGAAATTGGGGTCCGACAACAATTTACAGCACCCTATTGTCCCCAGGAGAATCCCACCGAGCGAGCTAATCGCACAATCAAAACAATGATTGCCCAAGTCGCTAAAAACCAACACAACAAATGGGATGATTATCTTCCCGAAATTAGTTTGGCCATAAACACAAGCCCATCCGAGTCTACTGGTTTTAGCCCAGCCTACTTGACTCAGGGCCGAGAACCACGTTTACCGAAGGCCCTTTTTGACGAGCTGTTCCCAGGAACCGGGACAAAGAATTACAACCCCAAGGATAAGGAAAATGAACTAAAGGAAATCTTCGGAATCGTGCGGAATCAACTGGGTCGAGCTCTACAGGATCAACGGAGACACTACAATCTCCGCCGACGTTCATGGAAACCAAAAATTGGCGATTTAGTGTTGATCCGAGAACACCCGTTATCAAAGGCCGTGGATAATTTCGCAGCTAAGCTAGCCCCGAAATTCTCCGACCCCTATGAAGTTATCGACTTTATCTCCCCCGTGATAGTACGTCTACGAGGACAACAAAAAAATGATTTACGAACGGCTCACCTCAGTGAAATAAAGCCTTTTGTCGATACAACATCCAATGAAGATAAACTTACCGACAATAATACCGAATCCAACTAATCCATTTTTCTTATTTGCTTCTCTTCCACAAAAAAAAAATATATATGCAAACCTATACATAAAAAAAAGGCGCTACCGAATCTTGCCGAATAGCAAAAGGGAAATCATCATCATGCCCTTAAGAGGGGAGGCAGTGTGATGACGAAAGTCAACCAAAAAAAATTCGTTTTCGCCCACACAAATCCGATATCGCCCAAGAAGGTCTTTTTTTATATTTTTTTTTTTTGAATAATATATTGTAATTTTAAGTAATGGATATATCATATAATCAGTATGAAGTAAATCGTTTTTTTTAAGTGAATTTTTTTTTAACATTAAAAATACACAAGAATACATGTGCTATTTTTTTCCCATTGTTAGTATAAAAAACATGTCAAACCGCCTAACATAAGGGACATTGTTTTTGTAGAAAGGAATTTAATATTTTACCATTGGTTAATATACCTCCAACATATTTACTTATTTAATTGCATATCTCTCACACATCATACCCACCACACTCTCACACCTACATACCTACCACACTCTCTCATTTTATGTATTAAACACAACTGACAATTTGTATATATTAAGGGGGACAGTAGACAAAAGAAGTTAGTTAGCGAGTAGCCGTCGAGACGATCGTAACAAGCAGCAAGGTAAGTTCTGGTGGATAATAGTGGAGTGCTGTTCAAGGTCTCCATATTAAGTGAATAAATAAAAATAATAATAATAATAAATTATTTATGAAAGTGTTTTGGAAGTGCTGTACTTGGTCTTCCATTGCGTGATTATAATGGAGTGCTGTTCAAGGTCTCCCTATAAAATCGCAACACTTGAATAAACAATAAAGAATAATAATAAATTATTTATGAAAGTGTTTTGGAAGTGCTGTACTTGGTCTTCCATTGCGTGATTATAACGGAGTGCTGTTCAAGGTCTCCCTATAAAATCGCAACACTTGAATAAACAATAAATAATAATAATAAATTATTTATGAAAGTGTTTTGGAAGTGCTGTACTTGGTCTTCCATAGCGTGATTATAACGGAGTGCTGTTCAAGGTCTCCCTAGAAAAAACCCAACACTTGAATAAATAACAAATAACAATAATAAATTATTTATGAAAGTGTTTTGGAAGTGCTGTACTTGTTCTTCCATAGCGTGATTATAACGGAGTGTTTTCAAGTCTCCCTATTAAGCCGCAACACTTAAGTAAATACAAAATAACAATATAAATTATTCTCTGCATGTGTTTTGTTTTTTCGGAAGTGCTGTTCCAGGTCTTCCATCGGGTCACGGTAGTGCTGTTCCAGGTCTACCAGTAAGTTATTTTTATATGATTAAACGGTAGTGCTGTTCCAGGTCTACCAGTAAGTTATTTTTGTATGATTAAACGGTAGTGCTGTTCCGGGTCTAACAGTAACTTTATTTTTTTCACTAGATAACTAAAGGGAGTGCTGTTCCAGGTCTCCCTATAAGACATTGGTTCGGCGTATCACGGTAGTGCTGTTCCGGGTCTACCAGTAAGTTATTTTTTTATACGATTAAAAGGTAGTGCTGTTCCGGGTCTACCAGTAACTTTATTTTTTCACTAGATAACTAAAGGGAGTGCTGTTCCAGGTCCCCCTATTAGACATTGGTTCGGCATATCACGGTAGTGCTGTTCCAGGTCTACCAATAATTGACGGGAGGGCTGTTCCAGGTCTCCCTATTAGACATTGGTTCGGCGTATCACGGTAGTGCTGTTCCAGGTCTACCAATAATTGAAGGGAGTGCTGTTCCAAGTCTCCATCGGGTTATGGTAGTGCTGTCCAAGGTCTACCAGCGCGAAGTATAGAGAGTGCTGTCTCAGGGCCCCTCTATGGTTGGAAGTGCTGCTCAAGGTCCACCCGTTTTTTTTCCTTTATATTCTTATTACTTTTCCCAAGATATATTTTTATATAATTAAACAAATTAGAATTAGCATCCTCTATTTCTCTTCCCTTAAATAAAAATTGTAATACCACAATAAATACAGGTGTTTTCCTTTGCTCTCTGTCACCGTAAGTATAAATTTCTGTAACGAACCCTACCCCACGAGTTATACCCCAGCAACCAGAGGAAACTCGTCGTTACAGTGGCGCCCGAGCAGGGACATGAGATCAAAGAAAATAAGAAGAGAGAGGTAGAGAGAAAGAATTAGTTTAGACTGAGGTTGTTTTTTTTCCCTTTCATTTTTTTTTATATATAATAATTCGTACCACTAGGACAGACGGTCAGTCATAACACAGTCTCAGACGTGAGCAGATATAACTTCTGGAGTATTGCAATTAATTGGTAAATATATAAGTTATGTTTATGATAGAGCTATGAAAAAAAGGGGTTTCTTGCTGAATAATCATTATTGATATTAACAAAAAATTTTGTAAATTAAATTCAGAAAAAAAAAATCATACATAGCAACCAAATTCTTATTAAATTATCTGTCGACTAGAAATGCTACGAGTTTCATGGGCTTATGGTCTTCGCAAGGAAGATCTGGTAACATACCTTTCCGAGGTCGGGATCGGAACGTCGGGGAATGTTGAAGAGCTACGCAAGCGGTTCGCACAGTTTCTAGGCGGAGAACATAAGTCGGAAGTGATACAGAGGTTACTACAGCTACAAGCAAAACACGAACCAGCAACCGGCAGCATGGATGGTAAAACCACCACGCCACAAAAAATACCATCAATTACTATTACAACAGAAATTCCAGAACCTATCAGTGGAGAGCTGGCTCAAACAACACGAGAGACAACAGCCATCTCCCGGACGGAAGAAGTAAAAAGTGCGGCGGATCAGGTACGGAGATGGGGTATTAAATTTGGAGGAGAACGCGACCCCTTAGAATTCATCGAGAGAATTGAAGAACTGGCGGACATGTATTCTCTCAATAGAAACCTCCTACCCTTAATGATGCCTGAAGTGCTTATAGGGAAAGCATTGGTTTGGTTCCGAAATAACAATCGGGGCTGTAATACATGGGTGGAATTTAAGCAAGACTGTCTAAAATTCTTTCTACCACCAAGATATTTTGAACGACTGGAAGACGAAATTCGAAAACGCCAACAACGGCCCAAAGAATCTTTCAAGACATATATGCTAGCAATGCAAAACCTGTTACGACGAACCACCTATACAGAAGTTCAGAAACTAGAGAGGTTTTTTCGAAATGCCCTGCCTGAGTACTTGTGGTATATCCGAAGGAAGGATTTTGCCAACCTAGATGACTTAGTGGAAATGGCAGAAGACCTCGAAAGTATACCAACAGCATCACATCCTCCACAGCAAAACCGAGAACATCATAGGCTGATGAGTCCGTAGGGACCAGATAATAAGGTAACAATGAAAAAGAATTTCAACCCCGATACCATGTGTCGCCGCTGTGGCCAAGATGGCCACTTCAGAACGAGTTGCCGTAACGAGCCGGTGATATTCTGTTGGGACTGCGGGCGCCGCGGTGTGCGAACCATTCAATGTTGTAGACGATCGGGAAACGATCGAGTGGCCCGTACCGAACAGGGGGGTACGAACCCACAGGAAGAGGAACCCCTGAACTAAAAACGACCTTTATATGTGAACCAACTCGGCTTGTGGCGATGATACAGCTCGGGGAACGAATAGTCCCCGCTACCATCGATACAGGCGCCACAAGCTGTTTTATAAGCGCAACTCTAGCCAACAGCATCAAACACCATTGCCATCCTCACCCGCATGACGCATATGTGACTCTGGCCGACGGTACACAAAAACAGATCAGCTGGGCGACAGAAGCCAAAATAAAATTTGGTGACCAACACCTCACCTTGGAATTGCTCATCATGCCCGAAGCCACCGAAGAAATACTCCTGGGACTCGATTTTCTAAGGAAATGTGGAGCTAAGTTAATCTGTGCAGGACTATGGCATCAGTTTTCTCCGGCAGATAGCTCCTATACCCAAGTTAGCGTCCAAGGAAGCAGACGTCACCATGCCCACTCACTCACACCGGCCTCAACACTTCCCCTCACACCAATGGAACTGCAGGCTACCCCACCAACATGCCCTAGGGAAGGTGAACAACGCCTCGCTATAACGGTAAGTGAAAAACTTTCTAAAGAACAAGAAAGAATAAATACTTTTATTAAAAACGAGCTGGATAAGTTCCAAGAATTACAAGGTCTATCCACGATAGCCAAACACCGTATCGTAATGACCGATGATCGACCCTTCAAACTTCGATACGCACCGCGAAAGCCAGCCATGCAAGCCATCATCGATACCAAAATCAACGATTTACTAGCAAATGGTTATATTGAGCCTTCCAGAAGTCCTTATAGCTCCCCAATAGCACTTGCAAAGAAGAAAAATGGTAATGACGGCTATGTATGGATATCCGTCACCTAAACTCCAAGTCTGAGCTAGATGCATATCCCTTGCCGCGCATTTCAACCATTCTGGATAGACTCAGAGAGGCCAAATATATCAGTATTCTCGATCTGAAGGACGGGTATTGGCAGATCCCATTAGAGGAAAACAGCAGACGATATACCGCATTCACCGTTGCTGGAAGAGGATTGTACCAATGGTGCGTGATGCCATTCGGGTTGCACTCTGCCCCAACTACTTTCCAGAGAGCATTAGACAGTGTCATCGGACCAGAATTAGAACCTTTCGCTTTTGCTTACTTCGACGATATCATTGTTACAGGCAAAACGCTGGAGGAACATCTAAGGAATCTGTCAGAGGTATTCCGGAGACTTAGAATGGCCAACCTAAAAATAAATGCAGAGAAATGCGAGTTCTTCAAAAGGGAGACGAAATATCTCGGCCACGTTGTCAGTGAAGAAGGAATACACACTGACCCAGATAAGATTGCTGCCATACAGGACATGACACCACCAACCAGTGTTCGAGAGGTAAGACGATTTCTCGGGGTAGCGTCCAGGTACAGGAGATTCGTGCCAGATTTTTCAATCATAGCACAACCACTCACTACCTTATTGGAGAAGGGAAAACACTGGAAGTGGACGGAGGAACAACAAACATCCTTTGAGATATTAAAAATGAAATTGACCCAAGCACCAGTACTAGCGTGTCCGGATTTCAGCCAACCATTTGTCCTACAAACAGATGCATGCGACCATGGCCTAGGAGCAGTATTGACACAAAATCTGAATGAAACAGAACGAGTAATAGCTTACGCCAGTCGAGCTCTGAATGGAGCCGAAAAGAATTATTCAGCAACAGAAAAAGAATGCCTTGCCATTATTTGGGGTATCCGAAAAATGCGATCCTATCTCGAAGGTTATCACTTTCAAGTCATCACTGATCACCTTTCCTTAAAATGGTTGAACACCATAGATAATCCGACCGGCCGCCTGGCCAGATGGGCGTTGGAATTACAACAGTATAGCTTCTCGGTGCAATATAGGAAAGGGAAACAAAACGTAGTAGCGGACGCGTTGTCCCGCAGCCCCATAGTGCCCCTCCACCGAGCTATAGAAGATGCCCCTACGGTCCAAGGATGCAAATGGACCCAAAGACGACTGGCAGAAGTTAAACAAAACCCACAGAAATTCGCCGATTATATGATTGTAGGCTCACAACTGCTTCGACATATCCCTAGGCAATCTAACAACGAGGATAGCACACCCTGGAAATTATGCGTTGCTAAACCATTACGCCAAGGGGGTTTACACGAAAATCATAGCCAACCTGCAGCTGGACACCAGGGAATCAGGAAAACTATCAACAGAATATGTAATCGGTATTATTGGCCAGGGATGCTGCGTGATATATCAAACTTTGTAAAAGGTTGCCGGTCTTGCCAAAGATACAAAACTTGCCAAACCGCACCGGCAGGCGAAATGCTCATAACTATACCAGAGGAACCATGGGCGACAGTATGTGCCGATTTCGTGGGCCCCTTACCTCGGACAAAGCATGGGATTTTTATGCTATTTGTATTCTTCGATAGGTTCTCCAAATGGTTGGAGCTGATACCACTTCGTAAGGCCACTGCAGAAAGTGTGGTGAAATCATTCCGGGAAAGAATCCTAGCACGATTTGGAACTCCCAAAATACTCATTTCAGATAACGGTAGCCAGTTCACTAGCCGAATCCTGCAGAAGTATCTACAAGAAATTGGGGTCCGACTACAATTTACAGCACCCTATTGTCCCCAGGAGAATCCCACCGAGCGAGCTAATCGCACAATCAAAACAATGATTGCCCAAGTCGCTAAAAACCAACACAACAAATGGGATGATTATCTCCCCGAAATTAGTTTGGCCATAAACACAAGCCCATCCGAGTCTACTGGTTTTAGCCCAGCCTACTTGACTCAGGGCCGAGAACCACGTTTACCGAAGGCCCTTTTTGACGAGCTGTTCCCAGGAACCGGGACAAAGAATTACAACCCCAAGGATAAGGAAAATGAACTAAAGGAAATCTTCGGAATCGTGCGGAATCAACTGGGTCGAGCTCTACAGCATCAACGGAGACACTACAATCTCCGCCGACGTTCGTGGAAACCAAAAATCGGCGATTTAGTGTTGATCCGAGAACACCCGTTATCAAAGGACGTGGATAATTTCGCAGCTAAGCTAGCCCCGAAATTCTCCGACTCCTATGAAGTTATCGACTTTATCTCCCCCGTGATAGTACGTCTACGAGGACAACAAAAAAATGATTTACGAACGGCTCACCTCAGTGAAATAAAGCCTTTTGTCGATACAACATCCAATGAAGATAAACTTACCGACAATAATACCGAATCCAACTAATCCATTTTTCTTATTTGCTTCTCTTCCACAAAAAAAAAATATATATGCAAACCTATACATAAAAAAAAGGCGCTACCGAATCTTGCTGTATAGCAAAAGGGAAATCATCATCATGCCCTTAAGAGGGGAGGCAGTGTGATGACGAAAGTCAACCAAAAAAAATTCGTTTTCGCCCACACAAATCCGATATCGCCCAAGAAGGTCTTTTTTTATATTTTTTTTTGAATAATATATTGTAATTTTAAGTAATGGATATATCATATAATCAGTATGAAGTAAATCGTTTTTTTTAAGTGAATTTTTTTTAACATTAAAAATACACAAGAATACATGTGCTATTTTTTTCCCATTGTTAGTATAAAAAACATGTCAAACCGCCTAACATAAGGGACATTGTTTTTGTAGAAAGGAATTTAATATTTTACCATTGGTTAATATACCTCCAACATATTTACTTATTTAATTGCATATCTCTCACACATCATACCCACCACACTCTCACACCTACATACCTACCACACTCTCTCATTTTATGTATTAAACACAACTGACAATTTGTATATATTAAGGGGGACAGTAGACAAAAGAAGTTAGTTAGCGAGTAGCCGTCGAGACGATCGTAACAAGCAGCAAGGTAAGTTCTGGTGGATAATAGTGGAGTGCTGTTCAAGGTCTCCATATTAAGTGAATAAATAAAAATAATAATAATAATAAATTATTTATGAAAGTGTTTTGGAAGTGCTGTACTTGGTCTTCCATTGCGTGATTATAATGGAGTGCTGTTCAAGGTCTCCCTATAAAATCGCAACACTTGAATAAACAATAAAGAATAATAATAAATTATTTATGAAAGTGTTTTGGAAGTGCTGTACTTGGTCTTCCATTGCGTGATTATAACGGATTGCTGTTCAAGGTCTCCCTATAAAATCGCAATACTTGAATAAACAATAAATAATAATAATAAATTATTTATGAAAGTGTTTTGGAAGTGCTGTACTTGGTCTTCCATAGCGTGATTATAACGGAGTGCTGTTCAAGGTCTCCCTAGAAAAAACCCAACACTTGAATAAATAACAATAATAAATTATTTATGAAAGTGTTTTGGAAGTGCTGTACTTGGTCTTCCATAGCGTGATTATAACGGAGTGTTTTCAAGTCTCCCTATTAAGCCGCAACACTTAAGTAAATACAAAATAACAATATAAATTATTCTCTGCATGTGTTTTGTTTTTTCGGAAGTGCTGTTCCAGGTCTTCCATCGGGTGCTGTCTCAGGGCCCCTCTATGGTTGGAAGTGCTGCTCAAGGTCCACCCGTTTTTTTTCCTTTATATTCTTATTACTTTTCCCAAGATATATTTTTATATAATTAAACAAATTAGAATTAGCATCCTCTATTTCTCTTCTCTTAAATAAAAATTGTAATACCACAATAAATACAGGTGTTTTCCTTTGCTCTCTGTCACCGTAAGTATAAATTTCTGTAACGAACCCTACCCCAGGAGTTATACCCCAGCAACCAGAGGAAACTCGTCGTTACAGTGGCGCCCGAGCAGGGACATGAGATCAAAGAAAATAAGAAGAGAGAGGTAGAGAGAAAGAATTAGTTTAGACTGAGGTTGTTTTTTTTCCCTTTCATTTTTTTTTATATATAATAATTCGTACCACTAGGACAGACGGTCAGTCATAACACAGTCTCAGACGTGAGCAGATATAACTTCTGGAGTATTGCAATTAATTGGTAAATATATAAGTTATGTTTATGATAGAGCTATGAAAAAAAGGGGTTTCTTGCTGAATAATCATTATTGATATTAACAAAAAATTTTGTAAAGTAAATTCAGAAAAAAAAAAATCATACATAGCAACCAAATTCTTATTAAATTATCTGTCGACTAGAAATGCTACGAGTTTCATGGGCTTATGGTCTTCGCAAGGAAGATCTGGTAACATACCTTTCCGAGGTCGGGATCGGAACGTCGGGGAATGTTGAAGAGCTACGCAAGCGGTTCGCACAGTTTCTAGGCGGAGAACATAAGTCGGAAGTGATACAGAGGTTACTACAGCTACAAGCAAAACACGAACCAGCAACCGGCAGCATGGATGGTAAAACCACCACGCCACAAAAAATACCATCAATTACTATTACAACAGAAATTCCAGAACCTATCAGTGGAGAGCTGGCTCAAACAACACGAGAGACAACAGCCATCTCCCGGACGGAAGAAGTAAAAAGTGCGGCGGATCAGGTACGGAGATGGGGTATTAAATTTGGAGGAGAACGCGACCCCTTAGAATTCATCGAGAGAATTGAAGAACTGGCGGACATGTATTCTCTCAATAGAAACCTCCTACCCTTAATGATGCCTGAAGTGCTTACAGGGAAAGCATTGGTTTGGTTCCGAAATAAAAATCGGGGCTGTAATACATGGGTGGAATTTAAGCAAGACTGTCTAAAATTCTTTCTACCACCAAGATATTTTGAACGACTGGAAGACGAAATTCGAAAACGCCAACAACGGCCCAAAGAATCTTTCAAGACATATATGCTAGCAATGCAAAACCTGTTACGACGAACCACCTATACAGAAGTTCAGAAACTAGAGAGGATTTTTCGAAATGCCCTGCCTGAGTACTTGTGGTATATCCGAAGGAAGGATTTTGCCAACCTAGATGACTTAGTGGAAATGGCAGAAGACCTCGAAAGTATACCAACAGCATCACATCCTCCACAGCAAAACCGAGAACATCATAGGCTGATGAGTCCGTAGGGACCAGATAATAAGGTAACAATGAAAAAGAATTTCAACCCCGATACCATGTGTCGCCGCTGTGGCCAAGATGGCCACTTCAGAACGAGTTGCCGTAACGAGCCGGTGATATTCTGTTGGGACTGCGGGCGCCGCGGTGTGCGAACCATTCAATGTTGTAGACGATCGGGAAACGATCGAGTGGCCCGTACCGAACAGGGGGGTACGAACCCACAGGAAGAGGAACCCCTGAACTAAAAACGACCTTTATATGTGAACCAACTCGGCTTGTGGCGATGATACAGCTCGGGGAACGAATAGTCCCCGCTACCATCGATACAGGCGCCACAAGCTGTTTTATAAGCGCAACTCTAGCCAACAGCATCAAACACCATTGCCATCCTCACCCGCATGACGCATATGTGACTCTGGCCGACGGTACACAAAAACAGATCAGCTGGGCGACAGAAGCCAGAATAAAATTTGGTGACCAACACCTCACCTTGGAATTGCTCATCATGCCCGAAGCCACCGAAGAAATACTCCTGGGACTCGATTTTCTAAGGAAATGTGGAGCTAGGTTAATCTGTGCAGGACTATGGCATCAGTTTTCTCCGGCAGATAGCTCCTATACCCAAGTTAGCGTCCAAGGAAGCAGACGTCACCATGCCCACTCACTCACACCGGCCTCAACACTTCCCCTCACACCAATGGAACTGCAGGCTACCCCACCAACATGCCCTAGGGAAGGTGAACAACGCCTCGCTATAACGGTAAGTGAAAAACTTTCTAAAGAACAAGAAAGAATAAATACTTTTATTAAAAACGAGCTGGATAAGTTCCAAGAATTACAAGGTCTATCCACGATAGCCAAACACCGTATCGTAATGACCGATGATCGACCCTTCAAACTTCGATACGCACCGCGAAAGCCAGCCATGCAAGCCATCATCGATACCAAAATCAACGATTTACTAGCAAATGGTTATATTGAGCCTTCCAGAAGTCCTTATAGCTCCCCAATAGCACTTGCAAAGAAGAAAAATGGTAATGACGGCTATGTATGGATATCCGTCACCTAAACTCCAAGTCTGAGCTAGATGCATATCCCTTGCCGCGCATTTCAACCATTCTGGATAGACTCAGAGAGGCCAAATATATCAGTATTCTCGATCTGAAGGACGGGTATTGGCAGATCCCATTAGAGGAAAACAGCAGACGATATACCGCATTCACCGTTGCTGGAAGAGGATTGTACCAATGGTGCGTGATGCCATTCGGGTTGCACTCTGCCCCAACTACTTTCCAGAGAGCATTAGACAGTGTCATCGGACCAGAATTAGAACCTTTCGCTTTTGCTTACTTCGACGATATCATTGTTACAGGTAAAACGCTGGAGGAACATCTAAGGAATCTGTCAGAGGTATTCCGGAGACTTAGAATGGCCAACCTAAAAATAAATGCAGAGAAATGCGAGTTCTTCAAAAGGGAGACGAAATGTCTCGGCCACGTTGTCAGTGAAGAAGGAATACACACTGACCCAGATAAGATTGCTGCCATACAGGACATGACACCACCAACCAGTGTTCGAGAGGTAAGACGATTTCTCGGGGTAGCGTCCAGGTACAGGAGATTCGTGCCAGATTTTTCAATCATAGCACAACCACTCACTACCTTATTGGAGAAGGGAAAACACTGGAAGTGGACGGAGGAACAACAAACATCCTTTGAGATATTAAAAATGAAATTGACCCAAGCACCAGTACTAGCGTGTCCGGATTTCAGCCAACCATTTGTCCTACAAACAGATGCATGCGACCATGGCCTAGGAGCAGTATTGACACAAAATCTGAATGAAACAGAACGAGTAATAGCTTACGCCAGTCGAGCTCTGAATGGAGCCGAAAAGAATTATTCAGCAACAGAAAAAGAATGCCTTGCCATTATTTGGGGTATCCGAAAAATGCGATCCTATCTCGAAGGTTATCACTTTCAAGTCATCACTGATCACCTTTCCTTAAAATGGTTGAACACCATAGATAATCCGACCGGCCGCCTGGCCAGATGGGCGTTGGAATTACAACAGTATAGCTTCTCGGTGCAATATAGGAAAGGGAAACAAAACGTAGTAGCGGACGCGTTGTCCCGCAGCCCCATAGAGCCCCTCCACCGAGCTATAGAAGATGCCCCTACGGTCCAAGGATGCAAATGGACCCAAAGACGACTGGCAGAAGTTAAACAAAACCCACAGAAATTCGCCGATTATATGATTGTAGGCTCACAACTGCTTCGACATATCCCTAGGCAATCTAACAACGAGGATAGCACACCCTGGAAATTATGCGTTGCTAAACCATTACGCCAAGGGGTTTTACACGAAAATCATAGCCAACCTGCAGCTGGACACCAGGGAATCAGGAAAACTATCAACAGAATATGTAATCGGTATTATTGGCCAGGGATGCTGCGTGATATATCAAACTTTGTAAAAGGTTGCCGGTCTTGCCAAAGATACAAAACTTGCCAAACCGCACCGGCAGGCGAAATGCTCATAACTATACCAGAGGAACCATGGGCGACAGTATGTGTCGATTTCATGGGCCCCTTACCTCGGACAAAGCATGGGAATTTTATGCTATTTGTATTCTTCGATAGGTTCTCCAAATGGTTGGAGCTGATACCACTTCGTAAGGCCACTGCAGAAAGTGTGGTGAAATCATTCCGGGAAAGAATCCTAGCACGATTTGGAACTCCCAAAATACTCATTTCAGATAACGGTAGCCAGTTCACTAGCCGAATCCTGCAGAAGTATCTACAAGAAATTGGGGTCCGACAACAATTTACAGCACCCTATTGTCCCCAGGAGAATCCCACCGAGCGAGCTAATCGCACAATCAAAACAATGATTGCCCAAGTCGCTAAAAACCAACACAACAAATGGGATGATTATCTCCCCGAAATTAGTTTGGCCATAAACACAAGCCCATCCGAGTCTACTGGTTTTAGCCCAGCCTACTTGACTCAGGGCCGAGAACCACGTTTACCGAAGGCCCTTTTTGACGAGCTGTTCCCAGGAACCGGGACAAAGAATTACAACCCCAAGGATAAGGAAAATGAACTAAAGGAAATCTTCGGAATCGTGCGGAATCAACTGGGTCGAGCTCTACAGGATCAACGGAGACACTACAATCTCCGCCGACGTTCATGGAAACAAAAAATCGGCGATTTAGTGTTGATCCGAGAACACCCGTTATCAAAGGACGTGGATAATTTCGCAGCTAAGCTAGCCCCGAAATTCTCCGACTCCTATGAAGTTATCGACTTTATCTCCCCCGTGATAGTACGTCTACGAGGACAACAAAAAAATGATTTACGAACGGCTCACCTCAGTGAAATAAAGCCTTTTGTCGATACAACATCCAATGAAGATAAACTTACCGACAATAATACCGAATCCAACTAATCCATTTTTCTTATTTGCTTCTCTTCCACAAAAAAAAAAATATATATGCAAACCTATACATAAAAAAAAGGCGCTACCAAATCTTGCTGAATAGCAAAAGGGAAATCATCATCATGCCCTTAAGAGGGGAGGCAGTGTGATGACGAAAGTCAACCAAAAAAAATTCGTTTTCGCCCACACAAATCCGATATCGCCCAAGAAGGTCTTTTTTTATATTTTTTTTTTGAATAATATATTGTAATTTTAAGTAATGGATATATCATATAATCAGTATGAAGTAAATCGTTTTTTTTAAGTGAATTTTTTTTTTAACATTAAAAATACACAAGAATACATGTGCTATTTTTTTCCCATTGTTAGTATAAAAAACATGTCAAACCGCCTAACATAAGGGACATTGTTTTTGTAGAAAGGAATTTAATATTTTACCATTGGTTAATATACCTCCAACATATTTACTTATTTAATTGCATATCTCTCACACATCATACCCACCACACTCTCACACCTACATACCTACCACACTCTCTCATTTTATGTATTAAACACAACTGACAATTTGTATATATTAAGGGGGACAGTAGACAAAAGAAGTTAGTTAGCGAGTAGCCGTCGAGACGATCGTAACAAGCAGCAAGGTAAGTTCTGGTGGATAATAGTGGAGTGCTGTTCAAGGTCTCCATATTAAGTGAATAAATAAAAATAATAATAATAATAAATTATTTATGAAAGTGTTTTGGAAGTGCTGTACTTGGTCTTCCATTGCGTGATTATAAAGGAGTGCTGTTCAAGGTCTCCCTATAAAATCGCAACACTTGAATAAACAATAAAGAATAATAATAAATTATTTATGAAAGTGTTTTGGAAGTGCTGTACTTGGTCTTCCATTGCGTGATTATAACGGAGTGCTGTTCAAGGTCTCCCTATAAAATCGCAACACTTGAATAAACAATAAATAATAATAATAAATTATTTATGAAAGTGTTTTGGAAGTGCTGTACTTGGTCTTCCATAGCGTGATTATAACGGAGTGCTGTTCAAGGTCTCCCTAGAAAAAACCCAACACTTGAATAAATAACAATAATAAATTATTTATGAAAGTGTTTTGGAAGTGCTGTACTTGGTCTTCCATAGCGTGATTATAACGGAGTGTTTTCAAGTCTCCCTATTAAGCCGCAACACTTAAGTAAATACAAAATAACAATATAAATTATTCTCTGCATGTGTTTTGTTTTTTCGGAAGTGCTGTTCCAAGTCTTCCATCGGGTCACGGTAGTGCTGTTCCAGGTCTACCAGTAAGTTATTTTTATATGATTAAATGGTAGTGCTGTTCCAGGTCTACCAGTAAGTTATTTTTGTATGATTAAACGGTAGTGCTGTTCCGGGTCTACCAGTAACTTTATTTTTTTCACTAGATAACTAAAGGGAGTGCTGTTCCAGGTCTCCCTATTAGACATTGGTTCGGCATATCATGGTAGTGCTGTTCCATGTCTACCAATAATTGACGGGAGTGCTGTTCCAGGTCTCCCTATTAGACATTGGTTCGGCGTATCACGGTAGTGCTGTTCCAGGTCTACCAATAATTGAAGGGAGTGCTGTTCCAGGTCTCCATCGGGTTATGGTAGTGCTGTCCAAGGTCTACCAGCGCGAAGTATAGAGAGTGCTGTCTCAGGGCCCCTCTATGGTTGGAAGTGCTGCTCAAGGTCCACCCGTTTTTTTTCCTTTATATTCTTATTAATTTTCCCAAGATATATTTTTATATAATTAAACAAATTAGAATTAGCATCCTCTATTTCTCTTCTCTTAAATAAAAATTGTAATACCACAATAAATACAGGTGTTTTCCTTTGCTCTCTGTCACCGTAAGTATAAATTTCTGTAACGAACCCTACCCCACGAGTTATACCCCAGCAACCAGAGGAAACTCGTCGTTACAGTGGCGCCCGAGCAGGGACATGAGAGCAAAGAAAATAAGAAGAGAGAGGTAGAGAGAAAGAATTAGTTTAGACTGAGGTTGTTTTTTTTCCCTTTCATTTTTTTTTATATATAATAATTCGTACCACTAGGACAGACGGTCAGTCATAACACAGTCTCAGACGTGAGCAGATATAATTTCTGGAGTATTGCAATTAATTGGTAAATATATAAGTTATGTTTATGATGGAGCTATGAAAAAAAGGGGTTTCTTGCTGAATAATCATTATTGATATTAACAAAAAATTTTGTAAAGTAAATTCAGAAAAAAAAAATCATACATAGCAACCAAATTCTTATTAAATTATCTGTCGACTAGAAATGCTACGAGTTTCATGGGCTTATGGTCTTCGCAAGGAAGATCTGGTAACATACCTTTCCGAGGTCGGGATCGGAACGTCGGGGAATGTTGAAGAGCTACGCAAGCGGTTCGCACAGTTTCTAGGCGGAGAACATAAGTCGGAAGTGATACAGAGGTTACTACAGCTACAAGCAAAACACGAACCAGCAACCGGCAGCATGGATGGTAAAACCACCACGCCACAAAAAATACCATCAATTACTATTACAACAGAAATTCCAGAACCTATCAGTGGAGAGCTGGCTCAAACAACACGAGAGACAACAGCCATCTCCCGGACGGAAGAAGTAAAAAGTGCGGCGGATCAGGTACGGAGATGGGGTATTAAATTTGGAGGAGAACGCGACCCCTTAGAATTCATCGAGAGAATTGAAGAACTGGCGGACATGTATTCTGTCAATAGAAACCTCCTACCCTTAATGATGCCTGAAGTGCTTACAGGGAAAGCATTGGTTTGGTTCCGAAATAACAATCGGGGCTGTAATACATGGGTGGAATTTAAGCAAGACTGTCTAAAATTCTTTCTACCACCAAGATATTTTGAACGACTGGAAGACGAAATTCGAAAACGCCAACAACGGCCCAAAGAATCTTTCAAGACATATATGCTAGCAATGCAAAACCTGTTACGACGAACCACCTATACAGAAGTTCAGAAACTAGAGAGGATTTTTCGAAATGCCCTGCCTGAGTACTTGTGGTATATCCGAAGGAAGGATTTTGCCAACCTAGATGACTTAGTGGAAATGGCAGAAGACCTCGAAAGTATACCAACAGCATCACATCCTCCACAGCAAAACCGAGAACATCATAGGCTGATGAGTCCATAGGGACCAGATAATAAGGTAACAATGAAAAAGAATTTCAACCCCGATACCATGTGTCGCCGCTGTGGCCAAGATGGCCACTTCAGAACGAGTTGCCGTAACGAGCCGGTGATATTCTGTTGGGACTGCGGGCGCCGCGGTGTGCGAACCATTCAATGTTGTAGACGATCGGGAAACGATCGAGTGGCCCGTACCGAACAGGGGGGTACGAACCCACAGGAAGAGGAACCCCTGAACTAAAAACGACCTTTATATGTGAACCAACTCGGCTTGTGGCGATGATACAGCTCGGGGAACGAATAGTCCCCGCTACCATCGATACAGGCGCCACAAGCTGTTTTATAAGCGCAACTCTAGCCAACAGCATCAAACACCATTGCCATCCTCACCCGCATGACGCATATGTGACTCTGGCCGACGGTACACAAAAACAGATCAGCTGGGCGACAGAAGCCAGAATAAAATTTGGTGACCAACACCTCACCTTGGAATTGCTCATCATGCCCGAAGCCACCGAAGAAATACTCCTGGGACTCGATTTTCTAAGGAAATGTGGAGCTAAGTTAATCTGTGCAGGACTATGGCATCAGTTTTCTCCGGCAGATAGCTCCTATACCCAAGTTAGCGTCCAAGGAAGCAGACGTCACCATGCCCACTCACTCACACCGGCCTCAACACTTCCCCTCACACCAATGGAACTGCAGGCTACCCCACCAACATGCCCTAGGGAAGGTGAACAACGCCTCGCTATAACGGTAAATGAAAAACTTTCTAAAGAACAAGAAAGAATAAATACTTTTATTAAAAACGAGCTGGATAAGTTCCAAGAATTACAAGGTCTATCCACGATAGCCAAACACCGTATCGTAATGACCGATGATCGACCCTTCAAACTTCGATACGCACCGCGAAAGCCAGCCATGCAAGCCATCATTGATACCAAAATCAACGATTTACTAGCAAATGGTTATATTGAGCCTTCCAGAAGTCCCTATAGCTCCCCAATAGCACTTGCAAAGAAGAAAAATGGTAATGACGGCTATGTATGGATATCCGTCACCTAAACTCCAAGTCTGATCTAGATGCATATCCCTTGCCGCGCATTTCAACCATTCTGGACAGACTCAGAGAGGCCAAATATATCAGTAGTCTCGATCTGAAGGACGGGTATTGGCAGATCCCATTAGAGGAAAACAGCAGACGATATACCGCATTTACCGTTGCTGGAAGAGGATTGTACCAATGGTGCGTGATGCCATTCGGGTTGCACTCTGCCCCAACTACTTTCCAGAGAGCATTAGACAGTGTCATCGGACCAGAATTGGAACCTTTCGCTTTTGCTTACTTCGACGATATCATTGTTACAGGCAAAACGCTGGAGGAACATCTAAGGAATCTGTCAGAGGTATTCCGGAGACTTAGAATGGCCAACCTAAAAATAAATGCAGAGAAATGCGAGTTCTTCAAAAGGGAGACGAAATATCTCGGCCACGTTGTCAGTGAAGAAGGAATACGCACTGACCCAGATAAGATTGCTGCCATACAGGACATGACACCACCAACCTGTGTTCGAGAGGTAAGACGATTTCTCGGGGTAGCGTCCAGGTACAGGAGATTCGTGCCAGATTTTTCAATCATAGCACAACCACTCACTACCTTATTGGAGAAGGGAAAACACTGGAAGTGGACGGAGGAACAACAAACATCCTTTGAGATATTAAAAATGAAATTGACCCAAGCACCAGTACTAGCGTGTCCGGATTTCAGCCAACCATTTGTCCTACAGACAGATGCATGCGACCATGGCCTAGGAGCAGTATTGACACAAAATCTGAATGAAACAGAACGAGTAATAGCTTACGCCAGTCGAGCTCTGAATGGAGCCGAAAAGAATTATTCAGCAACAGAAAAAGAATGCCTTGCCATTATTTGGGGTATCCGAAAAATGCGATCCTATCTCGAAGGTTATCACTTTCAAGTCATCACTGATCACCTTTCCTTAAAATGGTTGAACACCATAGATAATCCGACCAACCGCCTGGCCAGATGGGCGTTGGAATTACAACAGTATAGCTTCTCGGTGCAATATAGGAAAGGGAAACAAAACGTAGTAGCGGACGCGTTGTCCCGCAGCCCCATAGAGCCCCTCCACCGAGCTACAGAAGATGCCCCTATGGTCCAAGGATGCAAATGGACCCAAAGACGACTGGCAGAAGTTAAACAAAACCCACAGAAATTCGCCGATTATATGATTGTAGGCTCACAACTGCTTCGACATATCCCTAGGCAATCTAACAACGAGGATAGCACACCCTGAAAATTATGCGTTGCTAAACCATTACGCCAAGGGGTTTTACATGAAAATCATAGCCAACCTGCAGCTGGACACCAGGGAATCAGGAAAACTATCAACAGAATATGTAATCGGTATTATTGGCCAGGGATGCTGCGTGATATATCAAACTTTGTAAAAGGTTGCCGGTCATAACTATACCAGAGGAACCATGGGCGACAGTATGTGCCGATTTCGTGGGCCCCTTACCTCGGACAAAGCATGGGAATTTTATGCTATTTGTATTCTTCGATAGGTTCTCCAAATGGTTGGAGCTGATACCACTTCGTAAGGCCACTGCAGAAAGTGTGGTGAAATCATTCCGGGAAAGAATCCTAGCACGATTTGGAACTCCCAAAATACTCATTTCAGATAACGGTAGCCAGTTCACTAGCCGAATCCTGCAGAAGTATCTACAAGAATTTACAGCACCCTATTGTCCCCAGGAGAATCCCACCGAGCGAGCTAATCGCACAATCAAAACAATGATTGCCCAAGTCGCTAAAAACCAACACAACAAATGGGATGATTATCTCCCCGAAATTAGTTTGGCCATAAACACAAGCCCATCCGAGTCTACTGGTTTTAGCCCAGCCTACTTGACTCAGGGCCGAGAACCACGTTTACCGAAGGCCCTTTTTGACGAGCTGTTCCCAGGAACCGGGACAAAGAATTACAACCCCAAGGATAAGGAAAATGAACTAAAGGAAATCTTCGGAATCGTGCGGAATCAACTGGGTCGAGCTCTACAGGATCAACGGAGACACTACAATCTCCGCCGACGTTCATGGAAACCAAAAATCGGCGATTTAGTGTTGATCCGAGAACACCCGTTATCAAAGGACGTGGATAATTTCGCAGCTAAGCTAGCCCCGAAATTCTCCGACCCCTATGAAGTTATCGACTTTATCTCCCCCGTGATAGTACGTCTACGAGGACAACAAAAAAATGATTTACGAACGGCTCACCTCAGTGAAATAAAGCCTTTTGTCGATACAACATCCAATGAAGATAAACTTACCGACAATAATACCGAATCCAACTAATCCATTTTTCTTATTTGCTTCTCTTCCACAAAAAAAAAATATATATGCAAACCTATACATAAAAAAAGGCGCTACCGAATCTTGCTGAATAGCAAAAGGGAAATCATCATCATGCCCTTAAGAGGGGAGGCAGTGTGATGACGAAAGTCAACCAAAAAAAATTCGTTTTCGCCCACACAAATCCGATATCGCCCAAGAAGGTCTTTTTTTATATTTTTTTTTTGAATAATATATTGTAATTTTAAGTAATGGATATATCATATAATCAATATGAAGTAAATCGTTTTTTTTAAGTGAATTTTTTTTTAACATTAAAAATACACAAGAATACATGTGCTATTTTTTTCCCATTGTTAGTATAAAAAACATGTCAAACCGCCTAACATAAGGGACATTGTTTTTGTAGAAAGGAATTTAATATTTTACCATTGGTTAATATACCTCCAACATATTTACTTATTTAATTGCATATCTCTCACACATCATACCCACCACACTCTCACACCTACATACCTACCACACTCTCTCATTTTATGTATTAAACACAACTGACAATTTGTATATATTAAGGGGGACAGTAGACAAAAGAAGTTAGTTAGCGAGTAGCCGTCGAGACGATCGTAACAAGTAGCAAGGTAAGTTCTGGTGGATAATAGTGGAGTGCTGTTCAAGGTCTCCATATTAAGTGAATAAATAAAAATAATAATAAATTATTTATGAAAGTGTTTTGGAAGTGCTGTACTTGGTCTTCCATTGCGTGATTATAACGGTGTGCTGTTCAAGGTCTCCCTATAAAATCGCAACACTTGAATAAACAATAAATAATAATAATAAATTATTTATGAAAGTGTTTTGGAAGTGCTGTACTTGGTCTTCCATAGCGTGATTATAACGGAGTGCTGTTCAAGGTCTCCCTAGAAAAAACCCAATACTTGAATAAATAACAAATAACAATAATAAATTATTTATGAAAGTGTTTTGGAAGTGCTGTACTTGGTCTTCCATAGCGTGATTATAACGGAGTGTTTTCAAGTCTCCCTATTAAGCCGCAACACTTAAGTAAATACAAAATAACAATATAAATTATTCTCTGCATGTGTTTTGTTTTTTCGGAAGTGCTGTTCCAGGTCTTCCATCGGGTCACGGTAGTGCTGTTCCAGGTCTACCAGTAAGTTATTTTTATATGATTAAACGGTAGTGCTGTTCCAGGTCTACCAGTAAGTTATTTTTGTATGATTAAACGGTAGTGCTGTTCCGGGTCTACCAGTAACTTTATTTTTTTCACTAGATAACTAAAGGGAGTGCTGTTCCAGGTCTCCCTATAAGACATTGGTTCAGCGTATCACGGTAGTGCTGTTCCAGGTCTACCAGTAAGTTATTTTTTTATACGATTAAAAAGTAGTGCTGTTCCGGGTCTACCAGTAACTTTATTTTTTCACTAGATAACTAAAGGGAGTGCTGTTCCAGGTCTCCCTATTAGACATTGGTTCGGCATATCACGGTAGTGCTGTTCCAGGTCTACCAATAATTGACGGGAGTGCTGTTCCAGGTCTCCCTATTAGACATTGGTTCGGCGTATCACGGTAGTGCTATTCCAGGTCTACCAATAATTGAAGGGAGTGCTGTTCCAGGTCTCCATCGGGTTATGGTAGTGCTGTCCAAGGTCTACCAGCGCGAAGTATAGAGAGTGCTGTCTCAGGGCCCCTCTATGGTTGGAAGTGCTGCTCAAGGTCCACCCGTTTTTTTTCCTTTATATTCTTATTACTTTTCCCAAGATATATTTTTATATAATTAAACAAATTAGAATTAGCATCCTCTATTTCTCTTCTCTTAAATAAAAATTGTAATACCACAAAAAAGACAGGTGTTTTCCTTTGCTCTCTGTCACCGTAAGTATAAATTTCTGTGACGAACCCTACCCCACGAGTTATACCCCAGCAACCAGAGGAAACTCGTCGTTACAGTGGCGCCCGAGCAGGGACATGAGAGCAAAGAAAATAAGAAGAGAGAGGTAGAGAGAAAGAATTAGTTTAGACTGAGGTTGTTTTTTTTCCCTTTCATTTTTTTTTTATATATAATAATTCGTACCACTAGGACAGACGGTCAGTCATAACACAGTCTCAGACGTGAGCAGATATAATTTCTGGAGTATTGCAATTAATTGGTAAATATAAGTTTTGTTTATGAGAGAGCTATGAAAAAAGGGGTTTCTTGCTGAATAATCATTATTGATATTAACAAAAAATTTTGTAAAGTAAATTCAGAAAAAAAAAATCATACATAGCAACCAAATTCTTATTAAATTATCTGTCGACTAGAAATGCTACGAGTTTCATGGGCTTATGGTCTTCGCAAGGAAGATCTGGTAACATACCTTTCCGAGGTCGGGATCGGAACGTCGGGGAATGTTGAAGAGCTACGCAAGCGGTTCGCACAGTTTCTAGGCGGAGAACATAAGTCGGAAGTGATACATAGGTTACTACAGCTACAAGCAAAACACGAACCAGCAACCGGCAGCATGGATGGTAAAACCACCACGCCACAAAAAATACCATCAATTACTATTACAACAGAAATTCCAGAACCTATCAGTGGAGAGCTGGCTCAAACAACACGAGAGACAACAGCCATCTCCCGGACGGAAGAAGTAAAAAGTGCGGCGGATCAGGTACGGAGATGGGGTATTAAATTTGGAGGAGAACGCGACCCCTTAGAATTCATCGAGAGAATTGAAGAACTGGCGGACATGTATTCTGTCAATAGAAACCTCCTACCCTTAATGATGCCTGAAGTGCTTACAGGGAAACCATTGGTTTGGTTCCGAAATAACAATCGGGGCTGTAATACATGGGTGGAATTTAAGCAAGACTGTCTAAAATTCTTTCTACCACCAAGATATTTTGAACGACTGGAAGACGAAATTCGAAAACGCCAACAACGGCCCAAAGAATCTTTCAAGACATATATGCTAGCAATGCAAAACCTGTTACGACGAACCACCTATACAGGAGTTCAGAAACTAGAGAGGATTTTTCGAAATGCCCTGCCTGAGTACTTGTGGTATATCCGAAGGAAATGGCAGAAGACCTCGAAAGTATACCAACAGCATCACATCCTCCACAGCAAAACCGAGAACATCATAGGCTGATGAGTCCGTAGGGACCAGATAATAAGGTAACAATGAAAAAGAATTTCAACCCCGATACCATGTGTCGCCGCTGTGGCCAAGATGGCCACTTCAGAACGAGTTGCCGTAACGAGCCGGTGATATTCTGTTGGGACTGCGGGCGCCGCGGTGTGCGAACCATTCAATGTTGTAGACGATCGGGAAACGATCGAGTGGCCCGTACCGAACAGGGGGGTATGAACCCACAGGAAGAGGAACCCCTGAACTAAAAACGACCTTTATATGTGAACCAACTCGGCTTGTGGCGATGATACAGCTCGGGGAACGAATAGTCCCCGCTACCATCGATACAGGCGCCACAAGCTGTTTTATAAGCGCAACTCTAGCCAACAGCATCAAACACCATTGCCATCCTCACCCGCATGACGCATATGTGACTCTGGCCGACGGTACACAAAAACAGATCAGCTGGGCGACAGAAGCCAGAATAAAATTTGGTGACCAACACCTCGCCTTGGAATTGCTCATCATGCCCGAAGCCACCGAAGAAATACTCCTGGGACTCGATTTTCTAAGGAAATGTGGAGCAAAGTTAATCTGTGCAGGACTATGGCATCAGTTTTCTCCGGCAGATAGCTCCTATACCCAAGGTAGCGTCCAAGGAAGCAGACGTCACCATGCCCACTCACTCACACCGGCCTCAACACTTCCCCTCACACCAATGGAACTGCAGGCTACCCCACCAACATGCCCTAGGGAAGGTGAACAACGCCTCGCTATAACGGTAAGTGAAAAACTTTCTAAAGAACAAGAAAGAATAAATACTTTTATTAAAAACGAGCTGGATAAGTTCCAAGAATTACAAGGTCTATCCACGATAGCCAAACACCGTATCGTAATGACCGATGATCGACCCTTCAAACTTCGATACGCACCGCGAAAGCCAGCCATGCAAGCCATCATCGATACCAAAATCAACGATTTACTAGCAAATGGTTATATTGAGCCTTCCAGAAGTCCCTATAGCTCCCCAATAGCACTTGCAAAGAAGAAAAATGGTAATGACGGCTATGTATGGATATCCGTCACCTAAACTCCAAGTCTGAGCTAGATGCATATCCCTTGCCGCGCATTTCAACCATTCTGGACAGACTCAGAGAGGCCAAATATATCAGTAGTCTCGATCTGAAGGACGGGTATTGGCAGATCCCATTAGAGGAAAACAGCAGACGATATACCGCATTCACCGTTGCTGGAAGAGGATTGTACCAATGGTGCGTGATGCCATTCGGGTTGCACTCTGCCCCAACTACTTTCCAGAGAGCATTAGACAGTGTCATCGGACCAGAATTAGAACCTTTCGCTTTTGCTTACTTCGACGATATCATTGTTACAGGCAAAACGCTGGAGGAACATCTAAGGAATCTGTCAGAGGTATTCCGGAGACTTAGAATGGCCAACCTAAAAATAAATGCAGAGAAATGCGAGTTCTTCAAAAGGGAGACGAAATATCTCGGCCACGTTGTCAGTGAAGAAGGAATACACACTGACCCAGATAAGATTGCTGCCATACAGGACATGACACCACCAACCTGTGTTCGAGAGGTAAGACGATTTCTCGGGGTAGCGTCCAGGTACAGGAGATTCGTGCCAGATTTTTCAATCATAGCACAACCACTCACTACCTTATTGGAGAAGGGAAAACACTGGAAGTGGACGGAGGAACAACAAACATCCTTTGAGATATTTAAAATGAAATTGACCCAAGCACCAGTACTAGCGTGTCCGGATTTCAGCCAACCATTTGTCCTACAAACAGATGCATGCGACCATGGCCTAGGAGCAGTATTGACACAAAATCTGAATGAAACAGAACGAGTAATAGCTTACGCCAGTCGAGCTCTGAATGGAGCCGAAAAGAATTATTCAGCAACAGAAAAAGAATGCCTTGCCATTATTTGGGGTATCCGAAAAATGCGATCCTATCTCGAAGGTTATCACTTTCAAGTCATCACTGATCACCTTTCCTTAAAATGGTTGAACACCATAGATAATCCGACCGGCCGCCTGGCCAGATGGGCGTTGGAATTACAACAGTATAGCTTCTCGGTGCAATATAGGAAAGGGAAACAAAACGTAGTAGCGGACGCGTTGTCCCGCAGCCCCATAGAGCCCCTCCACCGAGCTATAGAAGATGCCGCTACGGTCCAAGGATGCAAATGGTATGAATAGTATAATATAATCTATAATGTTCAAGTGTTTGACAATGTACCATGGTTTCATATATTTGCCCTAACTAAATGTTGTGGAGGGTAACGATTTTAGTTTTGTTTTTGTTAATTTAATTTGTATATGCTAAGTCGTTTTTGTTTTTTGGCTTTTATGAACGCTTGTGTAATTAGAGTAACTCAATTGTGTTTTTGTTTTTAGCGTTCTGTTTTTATTTTGTTGTTGTTATTACAATGCATTCATTGACTTAGTTTTGATTACTTCTTTTTTCTTTTAGTAAGTTCCGGGTGCGTTGTCAAGCACTTGCAAGCGAAATGATTTAATATAGGTAGTGGCCTTGAAAAGCCGCTGGTATGTTTATGTTATTTTTATTTATTATTTGTATTTTTTTTTGTTATTGGTTAAGTTAGTTTAAGTAGGCCATGAACTGCATTGCGTTATGGTCAATGTTTGTTTTTTTTTATATTATATTCTAATATTATTATTATTATTATTATTATTACTATTATTGTTATTATTATTATTATTATTATTATTATTATTATTATTATTACTATTATTATTACTATAATATTTATTTTTATACACGTTATTATATTCTCTATATTAAATTTAAACGGATCTTATACTATTCTTGTACAATTGTACTCTACACCCTATACGTGTGAAACCATGTTTCACAACACCAAAGACGACTGGCAGAAGTTAAACAAAACCCACAGAAATTCGCCGATTATATGATTGTAGGCTCACAACTGCTTCGACATATCCCTAGGCAATCTAACAACGAGGATAGCACACCCTGGAAATTATGCGTTGCTAAACCATTACGCCAAGGGATTTTACACGAAAATCATAGCCAACCTGCAGCTGGACACCAGGGAATCAGGAAAACTATCAACAGAATATGTAATCGGTATTATTGGCCAGGGATGCTGCGTGATATATCAAACTTTGTAAAAGGTTGCCGGTCTTGCCAAAGATACAAAACTTGCCAAACCGCACCGGCAGGCGAAATGCTCATAACTATACCAGAGGAACCATGGGCGACAGTATGTGCCGATTTCGTGGGCCCCTTACCTCGGACAAAGCATGGGAATTTTATGCTATTTGTATTCTTCGATAGGTTCTCCAAATGGTTGGAGCTGATACCACTTCGTAAGGCCACTGCAGAAAGTGTGGTGAAATCATTCCGGGAAAGAATCCTAGCACGATTTGGAACTCCCAAAATACTCATTTCAGATAACGGTAGCCAGTTCACTAGCCGAATCCTGCAGAAGTATCTACAAGAAATTGGGGTCCGACAACAATTTACAGCACCCTATTGTCCCCAGGAGAATCCCACCGAGCGAGCTAATCGCACAATCAAAACAATGATTGCCCAAGTCGCTAAAAACCAACACAACAAATGGGATGATTATCTCCCCGAAATTAGTTTGGCCATAAACACAAGCCCATCCGAGTCTACTGGTTTTAGCCCAGCCTACTTGACTCAGGGCCGAGAACCACGTTTACCGAAGGCCCTTTTTGACGAGCTGTTCCCAGGAACCGGGACAAAGAATTACAACCCCAAGGATAAGGAAAATGAACTAAAGGAAATCTTCGGAATCGTGCGGAATCAACTGGGTCGAGCTCTACAGCATCAACGGAGACACTACAATCTCCGCCGACGTTCATGGAAACCAAAAATCGGCGATTTAGTGTTGATCCGAGAACACCCGTTATCAAAGGACGTGGATAATTTCGCAGCTAAGCTAGCCCCGAAATTCTCCGACTCCTATGAAGTTATCGACTTTATCTCCCCCGTGATAGTACGTCTACGAGGACAACAAAAAAATGATTTACGAACGGCTCACCTCAGTGAAATAAAGCCTTTTGTCGATACAACATCCAATGAAGATAAACTTACCGACAATAATACCGAATCAAACTAATCCATTTTTCTTATTTGCTTCTCTTCCACAAAAAAAAAAATATATATGCAAACCTATACATAAAAAAAGGCGCTACCGAATCTTGCTGAATAGCAAAAGGGAAATCATCATCATGCCCTTAAGAGGGGAGGCAGTGTGATGACGAAAGTCAACCAAAAACAAATTCGTTTTCGCCCACACAAATCCGATATCGCCCAAGAAGGTCTTTTTTTATATTTTTTTTTTGAATAATATATTGTAATTTTAAGTAATGGATATATCATATAATCAGTATGAAGTAAATCGTTTTTTTTAAGTGAATTTTTTTTTAACATTAAAAATACACAAGAATACATGTGCTATTTTTTTCCCATTGTTAGTATAAAAAACATGTCAAACCGCCTAACATAAGGGACATTGTTTTTGTAGAAAGGAATTTAATATTTTACCATTGGTTAATATACCTCCAACATATTTACTTATTTAATTGCATATCTCTCACACATCATACCCACCACACTCTCACACCTACATACCTACCACACTCTCTCATTTTATGTATTAAACACAACTGACAATTTGTATATATTAAGGGGGACAGTAGACAAAAGAAGTTAGTTAGCGAGTAGCCGTCGAGACGATCGTAACAAGTAGCAAGGTAAGTTCTGGTGGATAATAGTGGAGTGCTGTTCAAGGTCTCCATATTAAGTGAATAAATAAAAATAATAATAAATTATTTATGAAAGTGTTTTGGAAGTGCTGTACTTGGTCTTCCATTGCGTGATTATAACGGTGTGCTGTTCAAGGTCTCCCTATAAAATCGCAACACTTGAATAAACAATAAAGAATAATAATAAATTATTTATGAAAGTGTTTTGGAAGTGCTGTACTTGGTCTTCCATTACGTGATTATAACGGAGTGCTGTTCAAGGTATCCCTATAAAATCGCAACACTTGAATAAACAATAAATAATAATAATAAATTATTTATGAAAGTGTTTTGGAAGTGCTGTACTTGGTCTTCCATAGCGTGATTATAACGGAGTGCTGTTCAAGGTCTCCCTAGAAAAAACCCAACACTTGAATAAATAACAAATAACAATAATAAATTATTTATGAAAGTGTTTTGGAAGTGCTGTACTTGGTCTTCCATAGCGTGATTATAACGGAGTGTTTTCAAGTCTCCCTATTAAGCCGCAACACTTAAGTAAATACAAAATAACAATATATATTATTCTCTGCACGTGTTTTGTTTTTTCGGAAGTGCTGCTCCAGGTCTTCCATCGGGTCACGGTAGTGCTGTTCCAGGTCTACCAGTAAGTTATTTTTATATGATTAAACGGTAGTGCTGTTCCAGGTCTACCAGTAAGTTATTTTTGTATGATTAAACGGTAGTGCTGTTCCGGGTCTACCAGTAACTTTATTTTTTTCACTAGATAACTAAAGGGAGTGCTGTTCCAGGTATCCCTATTAGACATTGGTTCGGCGTATCACGGTAGTGCTGTTCCAGGTCTACCAGTAAGTTATTTTTTTATATGATTAAAAGGTAGTGCTGTTCCGGGTCTACCAGTAACTTTATTTTTTCACTAGATAACTAAAGGGAGTGCTGTTCCAGGTCTCCCCATTAGACATTGGTTCGGCATATCACGGTAGTGCTGTTCCAGGTCTACCAATAATTGACGGGAGTGCTGTTCCAGGTCTCCCTATTAGACATTGGTTCGGCGTATCATGGTAGTGCTGTTCCAGGTCTACCAATAATTGAAGGGAGTGCTGTTCCAGGTCTCCAATTTATAGCTTTCTCTACATTAACATCGCTTTGATCAATTACAAATCTCGTAATGTGAAAAAAGCTCTTTTTGTTTTGCCAACATACGGTCCAATGCAATTGTGATAAATCTGTTAAGATTTCACATGCCATTACAGTTCCCATCTATGGGACTGTTGGCAAAACAAAAAGAGCTTTTTTCACATTACGAGATTTGTAATTGATCAAAGCGATGTTAATGAAAACTCTGCTTGTTCGTTCTAACTCTCGTATGAAAAGAAAAGAAAAAACATTTCTCATGTTCTTTTCTTTCTAATGTTGAGTTAAATAGTTGATTAAGCATGAGTTGAAGCAATAGGCAGAAGGATGCTGAAGATGAACAAGTCGCTTTGTTCGAAAGTAGCTACTCCATCTAGCGCTGTCTTCAATTTTTTCCAAATTTCTCTTACATTGCATAAAGTATTATCTTTTCTAGTATTAGAAAATTATACATGATCTCGAACCGAACTATAAATCACTAATTATTATTTTGATTTTTATTTCAATGAAGAAATGAAAAATTTTGAGAAATATACATGGGTTAAAAATCCATTTGAAAGTGATTTAGTTACCGGTATATCGACAAAAGCGGACGAGGAGTTGATTGAGTTGCATGAAGATAGTGCTGTAAAATTGAATTTTGACCGCACAAAATTGTTAGAGTTTTGGTTGTCAGTGCAGAACACACATCCGACACACATTACTTCCTTTCACAACGTCATATATATGCGAAGTTGGATTTTCGGCAATGATTTCAATAAAAAATAAATATCGAAACAAATTACAGTTGTCAAACTCACTTCGCCTGAAAATAACAAACACAAAAGTTGATGTTGAAGATGTTATTGAAAAAAATAAAAAACAAGCTCATTCATCTCATATATCCTCTTAAATATGCTGATATATATATATGTATACATATAAATTAGTTTTCAATTTTAATAAATATATAAGTTAAAGTTTTTATGTCTTTCATTGGTTTTTTTACAGGTGGGTCGCGAAAAAAAATGGTTTTTATAGAGCATCTCGACTGGTAAAAGTGTGGGAACCCCTGCACTACGCCTCTTATCAAACAGTCATTTTTAACTCTACATTAATATATGTGTATAGCGGACAGTTGGATAGGAACTGATTGATTTTGATCATTACACTAGAAACAGTTCCACTTATTAAATGTCCGTGTGTGAATTTCGTATGTCCAAGTCGAAGTCTTAAAAACTTAATTAGGTCAAGTCTATTTATATTTTCATTTGATTTAAACCATATAGGGAGGCTAATTTTACTAGGATTTAAGTTTTTGTACCAAGTATTTGTAAATTCCCATATGTTGTTTTTATACCATTGAGATTTTAAAAAAAGTTGGTTTTTAGTATCTCGCATATTTAAATTGTGGCCTTTAAGGAAAGGAAATTTTAAAGATTTTCGGGCAATGTGATCTGCAAATTCATTTCCAGATATTTGGGAATGTCCTGGGATCCACATTAGGAGAATTTTTGGAAATTTTCCAATTAGAACATCCCTTATATTATTTGCATAGAAGTTATTATTACTAATATTTGAAACTGCACATAAGGGAGAAAAGGAGTCAGTACAAATTACATATTTGCCTTTCCTCTTACGAAAGTCAAAGCTTCATTTATTGCTATAATTTCAGCGGAAAAGATTGAGCTATAGTCTGGTACTAGCGATACTTTGTTTACCTTATCTTCATAAGTAACTGAAAAAGAGGTGCTTTCTTCACTTTTTGATCCATCTGGGTAAATGAAAAAATAAACCTTGAGCTTTTCAACTTTGTTCCGGAAATACCAATGGTATTGCAACGGAAGTGTATTACTTTTAAGGTGTAAATGCAAGGATGTATTGATCGATTCCTCTCTTAAATTGCATGGAGGATTGCCTAAATAGGGAAATTTGGTAGGTTTGACTTTTATGTCCAGCTCAGCGCAGTTCTCAAAAATTCTACATATGCTAGATGGAAATTTCATTATTCTTTTAGATTCAAAAAGTCATTAATTCGAGTCGAGCGAAGTACTCCTAGAGAGAGTCGGATGGCTGAATGGAGGACAGATTTGATTTTTTCTAGTGATGACTTAGAAGCATATCCATACAGAAATATCCCATAGTTAATTTTTGGGACAGGATGTTGCTTTCCAATTTTGGGCTAGATAAACATTTGACCACACTTGACTGGTTGTTTAGTGAGTTGTTAAGATGAGCTATATGCTATATGAGCTATATTCTAGTGTTATCCACTTCGGATATCTGAATTTGATCTGTAATCAATGTACATTTGCGGTTATGTTTCCTGCAAAAGTGGAGATACTTTCATTTGGTCTGGGAAAGAACCGCACCTGAATACTTGCACCAAGTCAAAATGTCATTAACAAGATGGTTAAGATTTATCTTGGGGTTTTTACGACTATTCGATCTGACTATTATATTAAAATCGTCCGCATAACCAAAGATATTTAGATTTTTATGTTGAAGAATTATAAGAATTATGTATAGTTTGTTGTTAGCTATGAGAAAGAGGACAACAGATAAAGGTGAACCTTGGAGTATACCATTGAATAATGGGAATGGTTAGATAGATAGATTGATTTAAGAAGAATTTCTTTTATATTGTTTATATCCCAGCGTATATCCTTGAGGATAATGTTCGTCTCTTTTATTTCTAGGTTTAAAATTTTTTTATGAAAATTTTGTTTAACTTTATCCAATTCCTGTGATATTTTTTTCGATGTAAAAAGTTGTTGTGTGTTTCTTGTTGAATTTACCAAATGTGTTGGTGTGAGTCCAGTTTTTCTACATGTTAATAAATATTTTAGTCTTTCCATTTGTTCAGCTAATTTTCTATTTTCCCTGCAATATTTCTTTAGTAATATGCAAGTATCTGTACTGTATTTATATTTTATGTGTGTAAAGAAGTTCCTATGAAATTCCGTATGATTAAAACTATATATCACTTACAAAACGTAAACAACAAAAACAAAAATTTCTTTAAAGATGCGGTAATAATCGTTAATTTTGGTCGCCGTATGATAAAAACTATTTTATAAACCACAATCGTTAAGATGTGGTCGCCGTATGATAAAAACTATTTTATAAACCACAATCGTTAAGATGTGGTCGCCGTATGATAAAAACTATTTTATAAACCATTGGAAAATTAATAAAGATTTCAATTTTTGTTTAAAACATATTGGTATATCTTCAAACAACAAATTTTATGTAAATGAAAACCTTACACAACATAATTTTAATATTCTACGCGCTGCTACTAAACTGAAAAAAGGTACATCGTATTCACAGTGCATTTAGTATGCTTGGTTTGATATACGTAAAAATGACTGCCGATTCCAACACAGTACGGATAGATGACATAAAATTGCTGGATGGCTTATTCCGTGGCCATGAACCTATGCCTGTTGTTGACGAATCTTTATAACACTAAAATATATTTCACATTTTTCAATTATATTTTGTTTTATATTAAATTTTTTAAAATCTTAATACATTTTGTAATATCTTATTTATCCAATTTTATATTTTTAATATCTTTTACTGGACCCTTTTATTATGCATGCATTTCTTATTTAAAACACTTTCATAATGACACATAATTTTTTTTTATTAATAATTTTTATTCAAAAATAGTATTTATACATATTAAGTACGCGCCTCAGCACCAAAATTGCCATTAAAGAGGCTAGTAGGCAACTAGTTATATTTACATTGTGTTTATGCTACATATTTACATATTGAAAATTATTTACATATGAGAAAAAAAAAAATAAAAAAGAAATTGAATTTTTATTTATAAAAAGATTTTAATTTTGCGTAAGAAGTGTTTCTAGATTGTTTAATAAAAATGATTTAAGCTCTTTTTTAAACGTTGAAAATAGCAATATATTTTTTAATGAAACGGGCAAATTGTTAAATTCATTAGAACCAGCAAAGCGTATCCGTTGTTTTGTCAGTTCAAGACGACATCTTGTTACAGACAGATTTTGACCTTGTCTTGTATTTCGATTTGTGACCTGGGCATTTTGAAAGAAATGAATTGAAAAATTTCCTAGACCTCTTATAGATTTAAATACGAATTTTAATAACTGCATTTTGTACAAGCCATTTATGGGTAGAATATTGTTCGCATAACATCTAAACAGGTCCAGTGTATGAAATCCTGTGGGTAGGTTAAAAACAAGTTTTAAAGCTTTGTTTTGTGCAGATTGAATACATGTCAATGAAGAACTTTTCCTACTTCCATATATTATTGGAAGGTAAGACAAATGACAGTGAATTAAACTTCCATAAATTAGCATTTTTGATTTAGTATTAAATTTTCGCTTGAATTTGTATAGAATGCCAACAGCAGAAGCTATTTTACTTTTAATTGCTTCGATGTGATTATCCCAATGTAAGTTCCTGCAAAAATGTATTCCTAGATAGGTTACCGACTCCGACTCTTCTATTGGAACACCATCAATATGAACTGTCATAGATTGATCTCGCTCCAAATTATACGGTCTAAATCTGATGAATTTAGTTTTATCAGTATTCAAAATAAGCTTATTTAATCTCAAATATTCAGCTATCATTGATGAATCGTACTCCACTTGAGTTTGTAACACACGCTGATGTTTATAACGGTAAAGTAGGCAAATATCATCAGCAAACATGAAAAGTTGCCCATTAAATGTTATGTTCTTAAGGTCATTAATAAAAATCTTAAACAAAAGGGGTCCGAGTACACTACCCTGCGGTACTCCACATGTTACAGGTAACAATGTGCTCTTAGCGTCACCAACCTGCACAAATTTTGAACGACCAGACAAGAAGTCTTTAAATAAGGCATTAGAACTGTTTGATACTCCAATTAGTTCCAGCTTTTTAATTAAAATATCATGATCCACTAAATCGAAGCTTTAGATAGATCAAAAAATACCGCAGCAACACCATTAAAACCAACATCAAGACCGTCACAAATATATTCAACTACGTTAACAATAGCCTCCTCCGTTCCAGAACCTTTACAAAAACCAAATTGTCTTTCAAATAATATTTTGTTTCTGACTAAATAGTCAGACAATTGATCAAACACAATTTTTCAATTACTTAATCAATTACTGATAAAACAGATACTGGACGATACAAATCAACCTTGTTTGATCCCTTACATTTAGGTATGGGGACAATCTTGTGAATTTTTAGTTCATTGGGGTATTCTTTGTGATCTATCATACTGCCGAATATTTTAAATATAATTTCTGAAATTTCGGTTTTCCTACATAAAATCATTTTTGGTGATATTTTATCATAACCGGCACTTTTATTTTTTGGTAACCTATCCAAAATATCTTCAACGCATTTTTTATCAACTTTTCCTAAATTAAAAGTTGACATTAATGGTCACAATGTTCTTAAATTGTTTATGTCATCATTTAAATAGCACGGAATATTGCTTCTAAGATTTTCAATTGAATCAAAAAAATACTGATTAAAACCCATAGCCTTATCAATATCAGTTGTTAAAAGATTACCATCCTGAGAAAATATGTCATGTGTATCTAGGGGGCACCTACCAAGTTCATTGTTAAGAAACCGCCACGATTTTTTAACATCCCCAGCACACTGTTCTAAATTCTTCTTATAATATTCATTCATCAGTTTCCTGTTACTAGTTTTAATAATTTTACTAATTCTTTTTAGACGCTCTGATATAAATCTGTCATCTTTATTTTTTCTTCGATCTTTTAACAACTTTTCTTTGAGCTCCAATAGCGAAAACAGGTTCATATTTATCCAAGTTGTTATTTTTGATTGTATATTTACTGTAGTTGTAGTTGTTGAAGCACACTGTGAAGCTGCTATGGAAATTTCATCCATTAATCTTTTGCAGTGTTGCGAAGGACTATCAAATTTACTATTCGAAAACAAACAAACAAACTTGTACCAGGTTTTTGTTATGCTTTCATTACGGTTTACATTTATTCTAAGATTGCAACTTATTATATTGTGATCTGTAAGTTTATTCTCTATTGCATAAACAGTCATAAGTTCAGACAAATTTCCAAATACGCAATCTATAGACGTTTGACTTAACGGCCTGGTAACTAGGTTATGCGATTGATCTAAATCATATTCACGGAAAATATTCTTTAAATTTCTACTGCAAGAGTTATTGACCAGTAAATCTACATTAAAATCTCCAATGACAACACACGGTTTATTTTCCAATTCTTGAAGAATATTTTCCAAGTGGCTGCAAAAATGTTCAAAAGAACATTTCTGGGATCTGTACAATGTCAAAAACTAACCCAGGCAGCTCAATCACAACCAGCTCTAAAAATTGTTCACTACGACTCAGCACAACTTTATGGCTTAAATTTGAAGATATATACATGGAAACTCCACCATACCCATCAGCACGACAACAATGAACAGCATTATAACCAGGAATCGAATACAAATTAATACATTCACTGCTTAACCAAGATTCCTGGACTGCAATACATCAGGAAGTTTATGAAATTGGCTCAAAAGCAATTTAAATTTGTTAAATTTTGATATCGAAGAAACACGTCTTACGTTTACAGAAATTAAATTGAACATATTGATATTTATTCTTGAAATATTATTATTATATGAGTTTAAGTTTAAAAAGTAGTTTGAATTATTCATTACAAACAAAAAAATAGAAAAATATTTAAAACATTTTATCATACTCATCTAAATATTTAAACTGGTGACATAAATATATTGCCATCTTCAGCATTTGATATGTCAGAATCAACGACAGTAGTACGAGCCCTCCTTACTGTTGATATACCTCCTTGCGATGACTTCAAGAGAACCTTATCGATTTCATCCATTGATTTTATACCAACAACTCTGGAATTTTAATCCTTTCTTATAAAAACTTTACCGCCTCTTGCAAAAACAAATTTATAGCCAACGGCTTTGGCAGATTTTGCATGATTGAAAAGCTCCATCGTATCTCTGCTTAAAAAATTGTTTATAAAAACATTTTGTAACGACTAATCGGTTTTAAGATTCGATTTTCCAGCCATAAACTTCTCCTTGTAAGTTTTCCTGGCAAACTTTACAACAATTGATTTTTTATCTTTTGATTCATTTTTATTACTTGCTTTATTTTTATTATTCTTTTTATTAGGTAAAAAATAAGCGTCATCTATTTGATCAGCAATAACCTCTGCACCAATTTTTCCAGCAATCTCAACAACAACATCAATAGCTTTCTTTGTATCATCACTAACCTCCACTCCATTTATTATACAGTCGTTTTTAACTCGACCATCATTTAAAAATTTAATTGAAGATTTTAAAGAACTAACTTCTTCTCTTAATAAACAATTATTCCTTTGTAAACAATCGATTTTTTTTTGTTTGCGGCAACTCCTTTTAGTATTGAGTCATATTGCGATGACATAAACTGAATTGTTTTTGTCATTTCATCCAGCTGATCCAATTGTTGTAGTTTTGTTTTTATCTCTAACAAATCATTTGACACTGATGAATTCTCACTACTACCATCGCAAAACTGGCACTCATAGTTTAAAATTGTATTATTCATGAGTTTTTCATATTCTCTTTTATCAAGCTTCGTACAAACTGAGTGAGGGGTTTCTTTTATTTAAACTTTGACGAGATTTTGGAGGTATCCTTTAATATGTTCAGAACACTGATCCTTTTATAATTATGATTTAACCGCTTTATTTAAATAAAACCGGGTTTTAATAATAAAACTTTTATTTTAAAACTTCCGACAATGAGCACTGCAAATTTTGACGTCTTCTCACACCGGCGTTGCCAGATGATTTCAAATAGTAGAAATTCAGGTTCCAAATACAACACATTTGAAATGCTTCGTATATGTGCAATTAGATATCCGGATTGAATATATGCCATATCAACGCCCAGAGTCTAAATAATAAGATTGATGAGTTCCGCTTCATTTTTGAAAACTCATATGTTCATGTTGTTTTGTGTATCAGAAACTTGGTTTGACAAACTTGTACCTGACACTAACTTTAATTTGGATTCCTTTAACATTGTCCGTTGTGATAGAGAAACCTATGCAGGTGGAGTGACCATATATGCAAAGAAGAGAATTCTTTGAAAATTGTGTTGCAACTCAAAGAAGGAAGAAAAAATTGAACATATTTTTTATGAGCACGCTTGGGAACCTTATACTAAAACATGATGAAATTGTCATATATGGTGATTTCAATTCTACTTTTTTAGTTGAATGCCACTCTACTCTAAGTAAATTATATGCAATCTTTTGGCCTTTATCCTACTAACACCACATTACCCCTACACTAGAAATTCATTATTGGATATTATATTTTTTAGCGATAAAGAAAAAGTGCTTCCTTACGACCAACTTACGGCATCTTGCTTTTCAAAACATGATCTGTTATTTCTCACATACGATTTTAAATTAAAACAATCAACTAATGCTACTACTTATTATTATTTTAAGCACATGGATCTAAACGTTGTATTATTTGAGCTTTCAAATATTGACTGGGATTCAATTTATTATATGGAAAGCCCGCTTAACTTTTTAGAACAAAATCTGGAGAAGTCTTCGCCAAATCTGTACCTATAAAAAGACTAATGGTAAACTATAAAAGAAAACCATGGTTCAGCACTGATATAAAAGTTGCGTTTTAAAACTGACGAGTTATACGAAGAATATTGTAATGCAAGAAGGGAGGAAACAGGAAAATAAAACGTACAAAATCAACATACTATTCTAGTGTCTTTGAGTCAGTTGTTGGATCGAAGAAAGCTTGGAAAGTCATAAGAGAAGTTGGTATTGGTAAGACTAAAAGTGAAGATCTCTCTGACATTGATGTATTCCTACAAACGTAAATTTTTATAAACAGACTGATGTCATGAATGGAAATGAGTTTCGTTTTGTAATTGCGAATAAATCAGATGTACTATCCAGCTGTATTGCCGTTGAATCAAATGCTGCAGGCTTCGACAATATTCACATAACATTTTTGTAAGCAGACCTCCTTGTAATGCTACCATATATAACATTCATTTTTAACACAATTTAACAAAAAGTATATTTCCTGCAAACCGGAAATATGGAAAAATAATACCTTCGCCGAAAGCAAATAATGAATATCGGCCAATCGTTTTACTGCCATACTTATCAAAAGCTTTCGATACACTATCTCACACCAAACTCGTACAAATATTGGAAAGAAACGGAATACGGTAATACTTTAAAATGGTTTAAGAACTATCTCGAGTGCAGGTCTTACCGAATTAAAATTAATAATAATTTAAGTGATGAGGTCTCACTTGATTCAAAACTTGGCCCAATGCTTTATATCCTATACGCAAACGACATGCTCAATGCTCTGCAACGGAGTATAACATTTGCTTATACCGATGATACTGCTTTAGTTGTTTCGAACAAAAATATCGATAACACAACTGAGATAATGCAAAATCAATTAAACGTTGCAACAAAATGGTACCATGATAATGCACTAATTATAAATGCTCAAAAAACTAAATTAATGCATATTAAGCCTCTACACCTAGTACACAAAAATATAGAACTAAAATTTCACGATCTAAACTGTTTACATAAGATAAACAATCTTAATAACGACACTTGCACAACATGTATTGAAATGTTTACATCAGACAAATACCTAGGTGTTTATGTTGGTAATCCTTTTAAATGGAATGTTCATATAGAAAAGCTTCAGAAAAATCTTCGAAATTCCGCGTATATGATCATTTAGGCAATTGTGGCACATACAGCGTACTAAGACAGGCATATTTCTCAATGGTAGAATCATGCATAAGGTCCTCGCGTTAGTAGTCACCTTGACGTGGTACGGGGGCTTCATTTCACAATGATTCAAAAGGCTATGCTGATGGGATCTACGAGTTAGTAGCTTCCCGGCGGGGTCACCCTTGTCAGACAGGCTTTTGTTGAGTGTAAGACCACGAACTGCCACCCCCTAATCCAGGGTGTCATGCGATACCGTGTCCATTGGATAAGTTTTGCAGTCAGGGGGTTACGTCAGACTGTAGTTGAACGGCGCCTCTCCGTAAACGGGCCGAATCGGAGAATAACTGTGGCGGACCATTTGTATTCCCCACATAACAGAATCTCATGGGAGAGAAAAATAGACTAAAAACCTACAATTAAATATGTGGGGCTTTTCCGCAACCGAACTGGCTGACCGAATGGAGCATGAGCTCTGTGAAGATGGTTAGCGAGGCAAAGCTACTGGTAACAGGAGCAACATGAAACCGGCGTCGGCGAAGAAATATGGTGACAGAGGAAGTCAACCAGCCAGATGTGGTGCAAAAGCACCAACCGAGAAGACCAAAGTATTGAAGTCGGCTCCGAAAAGTGCAGATGCAACGCTAGAGATTGGAGCAATAGCTCCATCAAAAGCTTGCGGAGCACCACGGACAACAAGCAATACCACGGGTGCGAAATTGCCAGAAGAATCCATACTGACAGACGTAGCCAAAGGATGGGACCGCAAACTTAAGTTTGAGGGCATCCAATTCAGACCGGGGCATATACTCGTCGACTGTAAAGACGCCGAGACGGCTAACTGGCTCAGGCAAGCCACCCCCAACTCTCAACGTGGGACGAGGCACCCCTAACCACGTGTACTGGAGATGATGTACCTAGAGCACAGGCCAGACAACGGAGCAGATAATAGCTCTGACAAGTGCACAGAATGAAGGCATTAACATGCCCCTGTGGAAGGTTAAAAAACCAGGGCAGAAGGTAACGGCCAGCTGAAGACAATTGGTATTGACGAGCAATCGCTGGAAGCCATCAAGAAATCAGGCAACACGATTAGCTACAGGTTTGGCGAGGTTCCAGTACATGGAATAGCGAGGGGAAGGCAAAGAGAGTAACTCGGACCCCGCAAAACCATTAGAGGAGACAGAGATCCTAACCGCAAACGTGCCTATATCTGAAACGAAGATATCTGTACCAATGGAGACGGAGCAGTTATCATCCATTGGAAGTGATACGGAGGGCATGGATCCAGGCCATTCTGATGCTCCACTAGACGAGAATGAAGAAGAAATGCTGCTAAATAACAGCAGGAGCAGCAAGTAGCAAAATGTCAAAAGACGGATCATATATCAAATTCGCCCAGGTTAACATCCACTATGCAAAAGCTGCATCCGCAGCTATAGCTAGGGCATTTTTGAAATTTAAGCTGGGCATGGTATTGATCCAATGACCCTGGCAGTTCAAAGGTGCAATCAGAGGACTAAGCTGCGGCAGCGGCAAGGTAATATGGGATGTTAGACATACGTCACCCAGAGCATGCATATTAATTAGTAAAGATATTAATTACACTTGTCTTGTAGAATTCAAGACGCGGGACTCGGTTCCCATCCAAGCCCTTATCAACATCAGAAGGCAAAACCTACAGCTCTTACTGATATGCGATGCCAATGCACACAAAAAAAAAATGTGGGCAAGACAGACACAAACTATCGAAGTGAGTACCTATTAGAATTTTTAAAAACGTCTAACCTAGAAGTACTAAATGAGGGAAATAGACCTATATTCGTTACAAGGGTAAGACAGGAGGTCTTAGACATTGCAGTAGGCAGTCAAAGCTTAGCTAGGATTACAAGAAATTGGAGGGTTTCCGATGAGGAATCATTATCTGACCATAAGATAATTGAATTTTTGCTAGAGGGCTTAAGTATTCAGGCAACTTCCTATAGAAATCCCAGGAAAACAAATTGGGAGAATTATAATGAAATCCTAGGCCACAATCTACAAGGCATAACATTGAGCAGACGCATACGGAACCAGTATGAGCTCGATGACAGTGTGGCCCAACTAAGGGGCACTGCTGGATGCCTACTTTTGTAGCTGCCCCGAAAAACCAAGGGGCAAAGAGAAAGACACAGTATGGTGGAACGTTAATCCCTCCACACTCAGAACCGAAGTTCGTAGGCTCGGCAATAGGGCAAAGCGAAACGGGCAGTGGGAGCTTTATAGAGCCAGACTAACTGAATATAACAAAGAGATTAGGAAAGCAAAAAGAATTAGCTTTAGGGAATTCTGTGAGAATATGGAATCTCTTCCAGAAACGGCAATGCTATACAGAACATTTGCGAAATGCGGGCCAGAACTAAGAATGTTACTTAAGAAAGAAGACGATAGTTTCACAAAAGATGTGCGTGAAAGGGCAGAGTTGTTATTAAGCACACTTTCCAGGAAGTGTGGCAGTAGAAAACGAACGGTCGAGTAACAGTACTAGAAACCCTAGTCGGGAAAAGAGGCAAACAGCAACCGAAATTTGTTCAAGGGAAAGAGTAGAATGGGCTTTAGGCACCTTTCAACCGTACAAGTCACCCGGAATGGATGGGATTTTTCCTGCCGTATTACAAAAGCGCCTAAAGAAAAATTTGCCATTCTTAATAAATATCGGACGTAGCAGCTTGGCCTTGGGCTACATACCAGAGGCATGGTGGAGGGCAAAAGTGGTGTTCATACCCAAAGTGGGGAAAAAGGACACTTCACATCCAAAATCCTTCAGACCATAAGCCTTACACCTTTCATGTTGAAAACACTTTAAAAATCTGTGGATAACTATCTAAGATGTGGGATACTACAACAGATGCCTTTGCATCCAAACCAGCATGCATATATAGCGGGCAGATCAACCGAGACCGCCCTTATCAACCTAGTGGTGGGATGAGAAGGAAATAGCAGTTTGTGCATTCCTAGATATAGAAGGAGCCTTTGATAACACTTCACATGATGTAATAGAAAGGGCATTAAACCGAAGAGGGGTACATTCAGTGACATCGAGATGGATAGTAGAAGTTCTTAACACGAGATCCGCAGAAACATCAGCAGAAGGGTCAACACAACCAGAGGATGTCCACAGGGAGGGGTTCCTTCACCTCTAATGTGGAACCTGGTTGTTGATGGACTATTAATGGAACTGCCGGAGGCAGGCATAGAATGTCAAGGCTGCGCGGACGATTTAGTCGTAATAGCGAGAGGCAAATTCGAGGAAACCCTTTGTGACATTGTCCAAAGAGGGCTGAGAACTATCAATCAATGGTGCAGGGCAACAGGACTGAACATCAATCCGACAAAAACCACAATTGTTCCATTTACCACGAGAAGAAAACTTTCAAGCTGGAAGGCGATTCAGATTCTAGGAGAAGTCATCGAACCAAAGACAGAGGTGAAATATCTGGGCATAGTACTAGACAGCAAGTTGACAGGTTGACATGTCAACCATATTACAGAGAAAGCCAAGCGTGCTACCATGATATGTAGAAGGGTAGCGGGTAGAACCTGGGGATATAAACCCAGCATCCTATACTGGATGTACTCCATGATGGTCCGTCCAATCGTGACCTACGGAGCTATTGCGTGAGCCAAAAGGACGGAGTTAAAATCAACTCAGATGGAGCTAAGGAGAATACAAAGACTAGCGTGTATTGGAATAACGGGGGCAATGAGGACGTGCCCAACGGCAGCACTTGAAGTACTCTTGGACCAAAGCCCACTACATATAGTGGTGCAAAAGAAAGCTCTGGCAACGGCAATCAGGATAAAGGTGGATAAACCCACAACCAGGCTTTATGAAGGGCAATGGAACCGATTAAGTCAAGTTAAAGATTACTCCCTCCTGGGAAGAAATACGACTTCAAGAAATACTTTGTTACGAAACTTAGTAATAAGAAGGAATGGAGTAGTTTGAGCACAGCATATTTTTTAAGGATACGATCAAATGGTACACGGACGGGTCAAAGGCCGAAGAGGGAACAGTGGCGGGAGTCTTTGGGCCTAGAACCAATAACTACGAACCAATGGGAATACACACGAGTATTTTCCAGGTAGAAATTTATGCCACCGATAGATGTGCACTGATTAACTTAAATAGAAAGTACAAAAGACGGGACATAACCATACTACCAGATAGTAAAGCTGCTATTCGAGCATTAAACTCCTATATAGTAAACTCTAAGTTAGTAGAGCCTGCAGAGCCTGAATGAACTAGTCAAACACAATAAAGTCAGCCTTTGTTGGGTCCCGGGGCATATTGGGATCCAAGGAAATGAACAAGCTGATGAGCTTGCCAGAAAGGGAGCTTTCACAAAGCTAATGGGGCCTGAACCATTCTGTGGAATAGGAAAAAGAGTATGGGATGGCATACTCAGAGAATATGAAAATCATATCAGACAAGAGCTTTTCTCGAGCCACTTAGGCTTAAGGCAATCCAGACTCTTGTTAGGTACTACAACAACAAGAGATTTGGGTCATGCATCGGATTATCAAAGAACGGACTGGGAATAATAACCGGGATTTTAACCGATCACTGTAGGCTTAGGGGGCATCTGAGCAAGTTAGGAATTGACGCGAACCCCATGTGCAGATTCTGCGATGAGAAGACAGAATCACCGGAGCACATACTGGGGGATTGTGTAGCTTTAATGCATAAAAGGAAAAAGCACCTGTAGGCTTAGGGGGCATCTGAGCAAGTTAGGAATTGACGCGAACCCCATGTGCAGATTCTGCGATGAGAAGACAGAATCACCGGAGCACATACTGGGGGATTGTGTAGCTTTAATGCATAAAAGGAAAAAGCACCAAATACCAGGGAGCGAAATAAGATCACTGGAACCAATCAACATCCTCGAATTTCTGAGGGCTTCAGGGTTGGGTGAGATTTTATAGGGACAAATTATTAGCTGAGGGCAGTACAATAGATCACTTGGTCGCAGTAGTTTCGACACCTCCTTATACAATTACAATTTAATTACAAATATATAAGACATAGGGGAAGTGCAACACATTGCAGATTGTTGCAAAGTACTCAGGATCGTATTCTGAAAATTCTGAAGAGAAACCATCGTTTTTCACTAAACAATCACAACAACAATAATAACAACATACACATCAATCTCAATAACCACAGCATCAATCATAATAACATCAACAGCTACATGTATAACGTCGACAACTATTTCAACAACGATAGCAACAACCGAAACATAAGAAACAATAACCACAACTCTGTCAAGAACAACCGTAACATCATCGATAATGCCATCAACACCACCAACATTGCAAGAGATCAACATGTACTAAATGTTAAAAGTATCTACCACACGACATTAGCAATTGAATTTTACGACGACCCAAGGTTCCTTAAGCCAATTGACCATCAATACAATACAAGACGTCGAGCAGAAGGCCGCTTTAAAGTCGAACGTCATCACAACAATTACGAAAAAAATAGTCTCGAAGTAGCTTTACCGAACATTTTTAATGAACTACCACCTAGTTTTTTAAATATACCAAATATACACAAATGAAAAATACTTCCAAAAAATTTTTTTGTTAGCTCGCAATGAAAGTTATAAAATGTAATTAATAAAATGAAATTTATAAAATTAGTGTAATATAATTATTGAATTAAAAAATAATGAATTAATACAATTCATGAATTACTGTAATTATATAAATTCTTTATGAAATTCGAAAAACCTTTTTTTAATCTAAAATAATATTTTAAACACTTTTCTTTTATACTCTTTCTCACCACAACTTCCTGCAGACAAACCCCTAATGTTTCACGGGCCTAGATGGAAGAGCCATTGTATATATGATATATGAATAAAATAAATAAAGAAAAAATATATCACCAGTTATATCGGTATATTAATGATAATGGTTTCCTTCCTAGTAGGCAGTCAGGTTTTCATCCAAAACAGCTGCATAACTGCTCTTATTTACGTATCTGAAAAATTGCGGGACAATTTGGATAAAGGTGACATTTCGTTTCTAGTTCTTCTTGATCACTCTAAATCATATTTGTTGTCGAAAGAGATGAACGTGTTTTCATAAGCTCCGTAGCATTTTTATTTTTTTTTAATAAATAAAGTACATTTAATTTAATAATCAATTAGTTGATACCACAAACAATCTCAAAATTAATAAGTTAAAAACATTGCATAAGAACAATTATTTTCAATTTTAATTACAAAAATACAAAAACTAAACAAAAATACAAAAACTATACTTTCAATAATCAATAAACAATTCAATTGGCTTGGTGAATATCTCACAAAAATAAGCAAAATATACTCTATGTATTTATGAGACTCTCTATTTAAAATAGTTTTAAAACTTTAGAGATCAGGTTTTAAGTGTACGTAACAAAGTCTAAAAAAAGAAATTGCAAAAAAAAAACCGCAAAAATATTAACAATAACAATAAGAAAAATACCACAATGGATGAGCAATTAAACAATACACAAGAAGTTAGAAATACAGAGACAACAACAAGACTGGTTAACAATCCCGCACTTAAAAGATTAAGAGAAGTTACACAATATACTCTTACTGGTAATGCTCACAAAACACCATAATTGACTGATACGGAGTCCCCACTGAAGTTTATTATAGTTATGGATAAACGTTTTGATAATCTCACTGAACACAAAAATTGAATAAAAAATGATTTCTTACGTGAAATTGATGAAAGATTTAATGTAATGAGGTGTGAAATAACTACACTCACAGCCAGAGTAAATAAATTAGAAACAGTCGCGTCTGAAGTAATAAGTATGAAGGAAGATATTTAATCATTAAAGACACAATAATAAAGGTGATCTACGTATAAATGGAATTCCGTTTGATGAAAGAGAAAATTTATTAGATATTTTTGGTTTGATTTGCTCTACAATTAATTTGTCGTTGCCCGCTATCAAATCAATATATCGCCTAAGCAATGCAAACAATTAAAATAAAGATAATTCGCCAGATACACAAGAATCAAAACAATACTGTTCTGTGGACAATTATCCAAAGATTCCACGGTTAACACACGACGACAAAGTATTTTTTTTTCGTGAATTAGTAAAAGAGAGTGAATACACTACGTCCGAAGTAATAAAAAGTTCGATAAGAGAAAGTGAAGAAAAACATTTTGATTTTATAAAAAATGTAATAAAAGAAAGTGAAGAGAGAATTCACTCGTTAATTGAAAACAAAATTGACAGTGTAATGGTCCAAGTAAATACAATAACTGAAAGAGTCAATAAATTAGAAATGAAAAGTGATGAAGTTATCCAGATGAAAAACGAATTAAATGAATTAAAGAGAAATATATTAAAGCAAGAAAACTCAGTAGTAGCTGGTAGTATTCGAATATCTGGTGTCCCCTACAATGAAAATGAAGATCTTCATAAAATTATTAATAATATTTGTGGTACCTTAAATATACCTTCGCCACAAATAAAAAATATATATAGACTTAAAAAGATATACAAAAACAATAAACCCTATAAACCTACGGATGAGGGTATAGCTGCAAAATTAAATTCCCCGTTTGAAAAAAACTTTCTTCTAAAAACAATTGCTAAATACCGTCGTAATAATAAAAAATCTTTGTGTTTACATCAGGCGGGTTTTCAAAGCGATGAACCGATTTATTTAAATGAAAATCTTACACCACATAATCATCGAATATTTAAAGAGGCGCTAATTATGAGAAAACTTGAACAGATCCAATCAACATTTATTCTGCGAGGTCTCGTTTATGTAAAAAAATTTAACTCAGATGACCCAATTCTAACAGAATTTTTGGATGATCTGAAAGAGCTTTTTCTTGAATAATAAACATAAATCATTAATCAACTTTGATATTGCTAATGCTATATATTACTATTGTTTAACAAATGTTATTGCCTATTGCTCATTTGACATATGTTTTTCGTTTCTCTATTTGTTTTTAAAATTTTCCAAAATTTGTCTTTTATTGTTAAATTTATATATGACAATCATGTTTTTAAATTTTTTTTAACATTTATTTTTTATTATTAAATTTACTTTGTAAATGTTAATTTTATTGCGTTGCTTTAGAATGTCATTATGAGAAGTATATCATATGAACAAGTTGGCTCCAGAGATGGTAATTATAACATGGTACGTATCCTGGCTAATCAAAGACAGGGTTTCAGTATTTGTCATTTAAATGTACAAAGTTTATGCAATAAACTTGATGAGTTTTGACTTTTATTTGAAAACTCGGGTGTTGACGCTATATGTGTTTCTGAGACATGGTTCTGGAAGTAAAAAAACCTGGAAAGAGATACGCGAAATTTGAATAAATAAGACAATTAATCAATCAATGAATGTTGACATTAATGCGCTAAATGAAGCTTTTGTAAATATTCCGCTACCAGCCGTAAATAATGAATTCTATGATGATTGTCCATCTAACAATCCAAATATTCCAAAATTTAACTTTCAATGTGTAACACTAAAAGAGGTACTTGAAAATTTCATTGCTATTAAATCGAATGCAGTGGGCCTTGATAATATACAACCCAGATTTATAAAAATGATTTTACCATGGATTGTCCGTTTCATAATGTACTTGTTAAACTTCATAATCACTACTAGCATTTTTCCAATGGAGTGGAAACATGCCAAAATTATACCAGTACCAAAAACGGGTATCGAATACCGCTCAATTGCAGTTCTTCCATATCTCTCAAAAGTTTTCGAGCACCTTTTACACAGACAGATCTTTAGGTATTTAAACGATAACAACTTACTTACAGAGCGTCAATCCGGTTTCAGACCCCAACATGGCTGTATAGCAGCTTTATCTGATGTAGTTGAGGGTATAAGAAGCAACATGGATGATGGTAAAATATCTTTTTTGGTTTTATTGGACCACGTTGCACCACTCAATTTTATGCCTCAAACTGAAGAAGTTTTTAACTTTTCTGCATTAGCAGTTAGACTCATGTCATCATTAAGGTGGCCCTTATTTTTTTTTTCGATTTTCCAAACAAGCAGGTCATTTTTGTGTGAGGTTAGGAGAAAAAAAAATTTGACAAAAATTTGGGCTCGATCGGTTGAAAATTCGCGTGCCGCACGAGGGTTAAAGTTCGTGACAACGAACAAAATTTATAAAAAGAAGCTCATAACTACTAAGGGGTCACCACTATGGAGGTAAAAAGTATGAGCAACCCCCATTATTTTTGTATCCCCAATATTTCTCTAGAACAAACTTACCCTCTATCTCCAACCCTTAAGGGGGTTCCCATACAAAAAAAAAATGCACGAATATGTACCAAAAATAGAAAAATAAACAAGTAAGAAAATTATAGTCGGTCTAGACCGACTATACGATACCCTATACCATGCGTTTAGAAACCCTATCTCTTAGGCCCAACTAACTGGACATAGAAAATAAGCAAAAACCAAATTTTAGTGGGATTTTCATTAATTTTTTTGGCTGCAGATATGGAAAAGTTCATATCGGATGCTATATCTATATGGGGACTAGGCCCAAAAATGGACCGATCCTGATCATGTTTGGTAAAGTCTCTTGTATTTTGCAAAAATATATACAAACAAAATTTGAGAAGAATCAGTGCAATATTTTTGATTTTTAATAGATTTAAGTGAAGATCGGGAAGCAGCTCTATATAGGGCCAAAGGGATAATTTTAGGACTACTCATTAATGGATGTAATGAATGCATACAAACCCAATTTGAGTAAGATCTATATGACAATTTGGATCTTATGGCAATTTATGTCGATTTCATAGGGGTAATTTGTATGGGGGCTAGGTCTGAACATGGACCGATTCTCACCAATTTCAATAGCGTTCATCCCATAGCCGATAAAAGCTTATATGCCAAATTTCATCAAAATATATTCATATTTGCGACCTGCAGTTTGATTACAAGCTTTACATGGACACACAGACGGACGGACGGACGGACGGACGGACGGACGGACGGACGGACATTGTTAAATCAACTCAAAAAGTGATTCTGATTCGATCGGTATAATTAAAGATGGGTCTAGGTCAAATATTTTTGGTTGTTACAAACAGCAGCACAAAGTCATTATACCCAAACCACATAGTGGTATAGGGTATAAATATATGAGCATTTCAACGAGAATTATTTCTATGGTCTCCGATTTTGTTAAAATTTGGTGAGTGTGTTTGGAATCGAACGCATATTTCCAAAACATTTTTTAATTTTTTTTTTGAAAACTGCGGCAACCCCGAAGCTTTGAATTATCGCTAAATTTATTGTTATACTTTTTTAGTTTGTGGAATCCCCGAATTATAGTTTAAATTTTTTGTTTAAGTTAGATACGTTTTTTATGTACACATATTGACCTTCTAGTTGTTCTATGACATTTGCAATTAAAACATACAACCTGTGAGCGGAAAATTAAATTTAAGCAGTGTTATTTTAAAGTTTCTTTATGTGTTGTGATAGTGAATAATTCATCTTTTCAAGTAAAACTAAAAGCAACCCAGGAAAATGTGAAATCAAAAAGTGAAATAAAAGGAAAATAAAACATTTAAAACTAAAAGATAAAAACTACATTAAAAAATAGCAGGTGCGCATTTGATTTTCAATGGCATCATATATGAAAAAAAGTAATTTGAGATCGCAACAGCCCAGCATTTATTTGATTGAACATGTTATTCCGCAGCTGTTGGGATCAAAATTGCCGTCTAAAAAAGAAGTTCTTGGTGTATTTTTTTTTCACACTCGTACACTAAAATTGGAAGTGCGAAAAAGTATAACAATGGCTGCAAACGAAGTGCTCGTTTTCTGGGATAAGGCGCGAATTCCGACGCGAGACAAATCTGCCGTCATAAAGCAAATTGGCAAATTGTACCAGGATTGGAGGAAGTTAAACAAGAGCGCAACAAGAGGAGGACCTTCTCATAAGGTAAAAGAAGAAAAGTTTGCCGAAGAATTAGACGACCTCTTCGATATTGCCCATGTTAATGCACTTACAACGATTACAATACCGGAGGATATAGAGTTTTTGCTTGCGCAGAGGAAAAAAGGCCGTCCAGGCAGCATGATTGGCATTGACATGGCTCTAGTTGGCTATGAAAAAAGAAAAATGGAACGAGAGACAAAAGAACAACGGCGATTACGAGCGACTACTGAAATTAATACCTTATCAACGGGTAAGTATTGTAAATTGCAGAAGACGCACAATTTTATTATTTGTACTCAATATTTATTCAACTACAGTGCAAGTAACATCATCTACCGAATCGTCAGACAATGGTGGCAATGGTGGAATGGAATGGGAATTGGACGCTCTACCGTCGACTTCGAAAATTGTAAAAAGAGGAACACAGTCATTTATCAATGAACGGATCGTTTCTGCTTTGGACAAATGCATGATATCAGACCGAAATGCAATGCATTTAATGACTGCAGTAGCTGAAGGCCTTGGCCACAACGTATCAAATTTGGTATTGAATCGCTCGTCAATTCAAAGATACCGTAATGCAAATCGACAAAAAATAGCTGGTTTTGTAAAGGAGAACTTATATGTAATATTATTCTTCTCATACCTATTTATTTTCAATATTCATATAAATATTTTTTCATTACAGTTAAAGGAAGCAGCATTTTTTATAGTGCATTGCGATGGCAAAATACTGGAAGAGATTTCAGGAAAGAATAAGATTGATCGCCTTCCAGTTATTGTAACTAATGGAGAAATGGAACGAATATTAGGCGTTCCAAAATTAGATTGTGGAAAAGGTAAAAACATTGCAGCGGCTGTTCAACACCTACTGGTAGAATGGAAGATTGCGAATCGAGTTCAAGCAATGTCTTTTGACACGACATCGTCAAACACTGGTGAATTCGGAGGAGCTGTAATTTTACTTGAACAGTTATTAGAGAGAGATTTGATGTATCTACCGTGTCGACATCACATATACGAATTGGTGCTAAGAGCAGTCTTCGAAGAAAAAATTGGAAACACTTCTGCGCCAGATGTTGGCCTGTTTCGGCGTTTCCAGCTAAATTGGGAAAATGTTTATCAAAAGTCATTTGAAACTGGAGTAAGCGATGAAATCGTTGTTTCGAAATTAATAACTGCACCAGATGACATCATTACATTTTGCATGGCCAAACTACAGAAAAGACAACGTCGCAACGACTATAAGGAACTATTGGAATTGGTTGTTTTATTCCTTGGCGGTGATTTGGGCGCATATAAGTTTAAACAACTCATACCCATTCACCACGCACGATGGATGTCCAAGGCAATCTACTCGTTAAAAATATTTATGTTCAGAGACCAATTTAAACTGTCAAAGTCACAATTGGATGGAATTCGAGATGTCTGTATATTTATGGTTTGTTTGTACGCAAAAGTCTGGTATAACTGTACTGAAGCTGTCAAAGCGCCGAATCAGGACTTGAACTTTTTGAAAGCTCTTCACTCGTATGCAGACTTAGATGAGAAATTGTCGAAAATAATGGTAACAAAGTTTATTAGACATTTGTGGTATCTAGCGGAGGAGGCTATAGCTCTAGCCTTCTTTGATTCAGATGTTTCGTGTGACATAAAACGAAAAATGTTGGCTATTATGTACATAGAGGATGGAGAAGAAAGCCTTGAAATAAAAGAAAGGGAAGTCAAACTACAAAAACATACTGATGAAGAAACTGGAGAAGATGATGATTGTGGTACCTCTGATGGCTCTGAAGATGTTGAAGGCCCTATCCGTAGTAAGAAAAAAATTGTGCTTAAATTTGCAGAAGTAAATTAACAATTTTTGTCGAATAACTTGAGCGCTTTCGTAACCTCAAAAACTAAAAACTTTTTCCAACGCTTCAACTTGCCGCATGAATTTTTACGATATCCACCGGAAACGTGGCCACAGCGTGAAGATTCTCAGCAAGCATTGAAAATTGTCGACAAAATTCACGTTGTAAACGACATCGCCGAGAGAGGTGTGAAAATGATGGAGGACTACAATAAAATATTGTGCAGGAACGAAGAGGAGAAGCAATATTTAATTCAAGTTGTCAGTGATTATCGCAAAAAATATCCGAGTTATGGCAAAAGTAATTTAATTTAAAGCATTAATAATTATGTTATACATAAATAAACCTATTAATAGCATCAATAAACCACTTTATTTTATTGCAATAATTGTATATGAACATTTCCATTTTACTTCAATGGTCTCCGATTTTGATAAAATTTGGTGAGTATGTTTGGAATCGAACGCATATTTCACAAAAATTTTTTTCCATTTTATATATTTTATTTTATAAAATATCAGAACCCCAAAACTCTCACTATTTTTACACACAAAGAATTTTTTAAATATCTCTTACACAACAAGTTATTGCCTTCTGAATGATGTCCTAACAAATAATTTTACAATATTTCAAAGATTCGGGGTTGCCACAGTTTTCCAAAAAAAAAAAAAAAAAAAAATAAATGTTTTGGAAATATGCGTTCGATTCCAAGCACACTCACCAAATTTTATCAAAATCGGAGACCATAGAAATAATTCTCGTTGAAATGCTCATATATTTTGTTTTTCTATTTTGCTAAATTTTCGTGCATTTTTTTTGTTTTTTTGTATGGGAACCCCCTTAAGGGTTGGAGATAGAGGGTAAGTTTGTTCTAGAGAAATATTTGGGACACAAAAATAATGGGGGTCGCTCTTACTTTTTACCTCCATAGGGGTGACCCCTGAGTAGTTATGAGCTTCTTTTTATAAATTTTGCTCGTTCTCACGAACTTTAACCCTCGTGCGGCACGCGAATTTTCAAATTTTTGTCAAAATTTTTTTTTCTCCTAACCTCACACAAAAATGACCTGCGTGTTTGGAACAGATGAGTTTTAAATTTGCCCATACATTGAAGGGCCACCTTAGTCATCATATCTCATAAACCGATCCCAATCTGTTGCTAATGGTAGCTCCATCTCAAACTCACTGTAAGTTATAAGAGGGGTACCTCGATCCTCGGACCACTACTTTATTCAATATATGCCAATGAACTTTCAAAACAAATTAAATTCTCTAAGACTCAGATGTACGCTGATGACATTCAGCTATATTTAGGTAGTACTAAAGGTTCAATTATTTCCAAAACTCAAGAACTAAGTTATGATCTCAAGCGAATTCTAAATTAGGCAACGGTAAATGGCCTACGACTTAATCCAAATAAATCTAAGTGTATTCTAATAAAGAAGAAAGTGACGCATTTGGAGAATGAGATAAATGTCTTCCTTGGGGGGCTCTAAAACTAACATCTCGGTGTTATGTTTAATTGAACTCTGACTTGGTCAGACCATATTAATCAATCCTGTGGCAGAATTTATAGTATGTTAAGAAGCTTATGGTTAACACAGCACTTTATTCCACCGAAAATAAGATTGCTTCTTGCTAAAACATATCTTTTACCAACATTAGTATATGCATCTGAGGTTTTCACAGGTTGCAACACTAGGGATAACAGCAAACTAACTGTAACTTTCAATAACATTATTCGCTATATCTTTGGATTAAGAAAATTTGATCATGTATCCCAATACTCGTGTCATGTCTTTCACATGTCTTTTGACAACTATATTAAATTCAACAAGTAAGAAAATTATAGTCGGTCTAGACCGACTATACGATACCCTATACCATGCGTTTAGAGACCCTATCTCTTAGACCCAACTAACTGGATATAGAAAATAAGCATTAACCAAATTTGAGTGGGATTTTTATTAATTTTTTCGGCTGCAGATATGAAAAAGTTCATATCGGATAGTGGTATAGGGTAAAATTAAGAGCCACTGATGTCATATATAACGAATAACTTATCTGATCACTGTAATTTATAAGATACTTGGGCAATTCACAACAGGTGTTGTATCGTTGTATCTGTTGTATCGTGTATTACTTTACAATAGTGTAAAATTGTTATTGGTAATTTGCATTGAAAAATCTGATACAGCGATACAACTTCATCTGCTGTGTTTAGTAAATGTTGTATATTGTATCATAACATATCAGTCCCAAGTGAATGCCAGTTTTTATGAAAAAAAAAAACAAATACATACAATTTTAGCAGCATAAATAATTATAAAATAAAAAATGACAAATATTGCAAATAACGATAGGTTTATTTATATAAAAATTAATGTTTACATTTTTAGAATGTATTTCAGTCTAAACCAAAATATTTTAATTTTTTTTTGTGTTCTAAATTAAAATGGAAGAGGTACGTAACTAAAACTCTTATGACCAAAAAGCAAACACGTGCGCTCTTGTACGAATTAACAGTGACGAAGCGACCTTTCCTCGTTGGGTCGATAATTACTAAAGAAAACGTTTTACATTATGAAAATACAACTGACTGTTCACAACAAATGATTGTATTGTGTATTTTAATACCAAGTACAACATACAACACCTGCTGCTGTGAATTGACCAATTGTCTTGTTGTAATGGAAAATAAAATTAAATAAATAAATACAAATACAAATACAAATACAAATACAAATACAAATACAAATACAAATACAAATACAAATACAAATACAAATACAAATACAAATACAAATACAAATACAAATACAAATACAAATACAAATACAAATACAAATACAAATACAAATACAAATACAAATACAAATACAAATACAAATACAAATACAAATACAAATACAAATACAAATACAAATACAAATACAAATACAAATACAAATACAAATACAAATACAAATACAAATACAAATACAAATACAAATACAAATACAAATACAAATACAAATACAAATACAAATACAAATACAAATACAAATACAAATACAAATACAAATACAAATACAAATACAAATACAAATACAAATACAAATACAAATACAAATACAAATACAAAATACAAATACAAATACAAATACAAATACAAATACAAATACAAATACAAATACAAATACAAATACAAATACAAATACAAATACAAATACAAATACAAATACAAATACAAATACAAATACAAATACAAATACAAATACAAATACAAATACAAATACAAATACAAATACAAATACAAATACAAATACAAATACAAATACAAATACAAATACAAATACAAATACAAATACAAATACAAATACAAATACAAATACAAATACAAATACAAATACAAATACAAATACAAATACAAATACAAATACAAATACAAATACAAATACAAATACAAATACAAATACAAATACAAATACAAATACAAATACAAATACAAATACAAATACAAATACAAATACAAATACAAATACAAATACAAATACAAATACAAATACAAATACAAATACAAATACAAATACAAATACAAATACAAATACAAATACAAATACAAATACAAATACAAATACAATACAAATACAAATACAAATACAAATACAAATACAAATACAAATACAAATACAAATACAAATACAAATACAAATACAAATACAAATACAAATACAAATACAAATACAAATACAAATACAAATACAAATACAAATACAAATACAAATACAAATACAAATACAAATACAAATACAAATACAAATACAAATACAAATACAAATACAAATACAAATACAAATACAAATACAAATACAAATACAAATACAAATACAAATACAAATACAAATACAAATACAAATACAAATACAAATACAAATACAAATACAAATACAAATACAAATACAAATACAAATACAAATACAAATACAAATACAAATACAAATACAAATACAAATACAAATACAAATACAAATACAAATACAAATACAAATACAAATACAAATGCAAATACAAATACAAATACAAATACAAATACAAATACAAATACAAATACAAATACAAATACAAATACAAATACAAATACAAATACAAATACAAATACAAATACAAATACAAATACAAATACAAATACAAATACAAATACAAATACAAATACAAATACAAATACAAATACAAATACAAATACAAATACAAATACAAATACAAATACAAATACAAATACAAATACAAATACAAAAAAATACAAATACAAATACAAATACAAATACAAATACAAATACAAATACAAATACAAATACAAATACAAATACAAATACAAATACAAATACAAAACAAATACAAATACAAATACAAATACAAATACAAATACAAATACAAATACAAATACAAATACAAATACAAATACAAAAATACAAATACAAATACAAATACAAATACAAATACAAATACAAATACAAATACAAATACAAATACAAATACAAATACAAATACAAATACAAATACAAATACAAATACAAATACAAATACAAATACAAATACAAATACAAATACAAATACAAATACAAATACAAATACAAATACAAATACAAATACAAATACAAATACAAATACAAATACAAATACAAATACAAATACAAATACAAATACAAATACAAATACAAATACAAATACAAATACAAATACAAATACAAATACAAATACAAATACAAATACAAATACAAATACAAATACAAATACAAATACAAATACAAATACAAATACAAATACAAATACAAATACAAATACAAATACAAATACAAATACAAATACAAATACAAAATACAAATACAAATACAAATACAAATACAAATACAAATACAAATACAAATACAAATACAAACAAATACAAATACAAATACAAATACAAATACAAATACAAATACAAATACAAATACAAATACAAATACAAATACAAATACAAATACAAATACAAATACAAATACAAATACAAATACAAATACAAATACAAATACAAATACAAATACAAATACAAATACAAATACAAATACAAATACAAATACAAATACAAATACAAATACAAATACAAATACAAATACAAATACAAATACAAATACAAATACAAATACAAATACAAATACAAATACAAATACAAATACAAATACAAATACAAATACAAATACAAATACAAATACAAATACAAATACAAATACAAATACAAATACAAATACAAATACAAATACAAATACAAATACAAATACAAATACAAATACAAATACAAATACAAATACAAATACAAATACAAATACAAATACAAATACAAATACAAATACAAATACAAATACAAATACAAATACAAATACAAATACAAATACAAATACAAAATACAAATACAAATACAAATACAAATACAAATACAAATACAAATACAAATACAAATACAAATACAAATACAAATACAAATACAAATACAAATACAAATACAAATACAAATACAAATACAAATACAAATACAAATACAAATACAAATACAAATACAAATACAAATACAAATACAAATACAAATACAAATACAAATACAAATACAAATACAAATACAAATACAAATACAAATACAAATACAAATACAAATACAAATACAAATACAAATACAAATACAAATACAAATACAAATACAAATACAAATACAAATACAAATACAAATACAAATACAAATACAAATACAAATACAAATACAAATACAAATACAAATACAAATACAAATACAAATACAAATACAAATACAAATACAAATACAAATACAAATACAAATACAAATACAAATACAAATACAAATACAAATACAAATACAAATACAAATACAAATACAAATACAAATACAAATACAAATACAAATACAAATACAAATACAAATACAAATACAAATACAAATACAAATACAAATACAAATACAAATACAAATACAAATACAAATACAAATACAAATACAAATACAAATACAAATACAAATACAAATACAAAATACAAATACAAATACAAAATACAAATACAAATACAAATACAAATACAAATACAAATACAAATACAATCAATACAAATACAAATACAAATACAAATACAAATACAAATACAAATACAAATACAAATACAAATACAAATACAAATACAAATACAAATACAAATACAAATACAAATACAAATACAAATACAAATACAAATACAAATACAAATACAAATACAAATACAAATACAAATACAAATACAAATACAAATACAAATACAAATACAAATACAAATACAAATACAAATACAAATACAAATACAAATACAAATACAAATACAAATACAAATACAAATACAAATACAAATACAAATACAAATACAAATACAAATACAAATACAAATACAAATACAAATAACAAATACAAATACAAATACAAATACAAATACAAATACAAATACAAATACAAATACAAATACAAATACAAATACAAATACAAATACAAATACAAATACAAATACAAATACAAATACAAATACAAATACAAATACAAATACAAATACAAATACAAATACAAATACAAATACAAATACAAATACAAATACAAATACAAATACAAATACAAATACAAATACAAATACAAATACAAATACAAATACAAATACAAATACAAATACAAATACAAATACAAATACAAATACAAATACAAATACAAATACAAATACAAATACAAATACAAATACAAATACAAATACAAATACAAATACAAATACAAATACAAATACAAATACAAATACAAATACAAATACAAATACAAATACAAATACAAATACAAATACAAATACAAATACAAATACAAATACAAATACAAAACAAATACAAATACAAATACAAATACAAATACAAATACAAATACAAATACAAATACAAATACAAATACAAATACAAATACAAATACAAATACAAATACAAATACAAATACAAATACAAATACAAATACAAATACAAATACAAATACAAATACAAATACAAATACAAATACAAATACAAATACAAATACAAATACAAATACAAATACAAAATACAAATACAAATACAAATACAAATACAAATACAAATACAAATACAAATACAAATACAAATACAAATACAAATACAAATACAAATACAAATACAAATACAAATACAAATACAAATACAAATACAAATACAAATACAAATACAAATACAAATACAAATACAAATACAAATACAAATACAAATACAAATACAAATACAAATACAAATACAAATACAAATACAAATACAAATACAAATACAAATACAAATACAAATACAAATACAAATACAAATACAAATACAAATACAATACAAATACAAATACAAATACAAATACAAATACAAATACAAATACAAATACAAATACAAATACAAATACAAATACAAATACAAATACAAATACAAATACAAATACAAATACAAATACAAATACAAATACAAATACAAATACAAATACAAATACAAATACAAATACAAATACAAATACAAATACAAATACAAATACAAATACAAATACAAATACAAATACAAATACAAATACAAATACAAATACAAATACAAATACAAATACAAATACAAATACAAATACAAATACAAATACAAATACAAATACAAATACAAATACAAATACAAATACAAATACAAATACAAATACAAATACAAATACAAATACAAATACAAATACAAATACAAATACAAATACAAATACAAATACAAATACAAATACAAATACAAATACAAATACAAATACAAATACAAATACAAATACAAATACAAATACAAATACAAATACAAATACAAATACAAATACAAATACAAATACAAATACAAATACAAATACAAATACAAATACAAATACAAATACAAATACAAATACAAATACAAATACAAATACAAATACAAATACAAATACAAATACAAATACAAATACAAATACAAATACAAATACAAATACAAATACAAATACAAATACAAATACAAATACAAATACAAATACAAATACAAATACAAATACAAATACAAATACAAATACAAATACAAATACAAATACAAATACAAATACAAATACAAATACAAATACAAATACAAATACAAATACAAAATACAAATACAAATACAAATACAAATACAAATACAAATACAAATACAAATACAAATACAAATACAAATACAAATACAAATACAAATACAAATACAAATACAAATACAAATACAAATACAAATACAAATACAAATACAAATACAAATACAACAATAAAATACAAATACAAATACAAATACAAATACAAATACAAATACAAATACAAATACAAATACAAATACAAATACAAATACAAATACAAATACAAATACAAATACAAATACAAATACAAATACAAATACAAATACAAATACAAATACAAATACAAATACAAATACAAATACAAATACAAATACAAATACAAATACAAATACAAATACAAATACAAATACAAATACAAATACAAATACAAATACAAATACAAATACAAATACAAATACAAATACAAATACAAATACAAATACAAATACAAATACAAATACAAATACAAATACAAATACAAATACAAATACAAATACAAATACAAATACAAATACAAATACAAATACAAATACAAATACAAATACAAATACAAATACAAATACAAATACAAATACAAATACAAATACAAATACAAATACAAATACAAATACAAATACAAATACAAATACAAATACAAATACAAATACAAATACAAATACAAATACAAATACAAATACAAATACAAATACAAATACAAATACAAATACAAATACAAATACAAATACAAATACAATATAAATACAAATACAAATACAAATACAAATACAAATACAAATACAAATACAAATACAAATACAAATACAAATACAAATACAAATACAAATACAAATACAAATACAAATACAAATACAAATACAAATACAAATACAAATACAAATACAAATACAAATACAAATACAAATACAAATACAAATACAAATACAAATACAAATACAAATACAAATACAAATACAAATACAAAAATACAAATACAAATACAAATACAAATACAAATACAAATACAAATACAAATACAAATACAAATACAAATACAAATACAAATACAAATACAAATACAAATACAAATACAAATACAAATACAAATACAAATACAAATACAAATACAAATACAAATACAAATACAAATACAAATACAAATACAAATACAAATACAAATACAAATACAAATACAAATACAAATACAAATACAAATACAAATACAAATACAAATACAAATACAAATACAAATACAAATACAAATACAAATACAAATACAAATACAAATACAAATACAAATACAAATACAAATACAAATACAAATACAAATACAAATACAAATACAAATACAAATACAAATACAAATACAAATACAAATACAAATACAAATACAAATACAAATACAAATACAAATACAAATACAAATACAAATACAAATACAAATACAAATACAAATACAAATACAAATACAAATACAAATACAAATACAAATACAAATACAAATACAAATACAAATACAAATACAAATACAAATACAAATACAAATACAAATACAAATACAAATACAAATACAAATACAAATACAAATACAAATACAAATACAAATACAAATACAAATACAAATACAAATACAAATACAAATACAAATACAAATACAAATACAAATACAAATACAAATACAAATACAAATACAAATACAAATACAAATACAAATACAAATACAAATACAAATACAAATACAAATACAAATACAAATACAAATACAAATACAAATACAAATACAAATACAAATACAAATACAAATACAAATACAAATACAAATACAAATACAAATACAAATACAAATACAAATACAAATACAAATACAAATACAAATACAAATACAAATACAAATACAAATACAAATACAAATACAAATACAAATACAAATACAAATACAAATACAAATACAAATACAAATACAAATACAAATACAAATACAAATACAAATACAAATACAAATACAAATACAAATACAAATACAAATACAAATACAAATACAAATACAAATACAAATACAAATACAAATACAAATACAAATACAAATACAAATACAAATACAAATACAAATACAAATACAAATACAAATACAAATACAAATACAAATACAAATACAAATACAAATACAAATACAAATACAAATACAAATACAAATACAAATACAAATACAAATACAAATACAAATACAAATACAAATACAAATACAAATACAAATACAAATACAAATACAAATACAAATACAAATACAAATACAAATACAAATACAAATACAAATACAAATACAAATACAAATACAAATACAAATACAAATACAAATACAAATACAAATACAAATACAAATACAAATACAAATACAAATACAAATACAAATACAAATACAAATACAAATACAAATACAAATACAAATACAAATACAAATACAAATACAAATACAAATACAAATACAAATACAAATACAAATACAAATACAAATACAAATACAAATACAAATACAAATACAAATACAATACAAATACAAATACAAATACAAATACAAATACAAATACAATACAAATACAAATACAAATACAAATACATACAAATACAAATACAAATACAAATACAAATACAAATACAAATACAAATACAAATACAAATACAAATACAAATACAAATACAAATACAAATACAAATACAAATACAAATACAAATACAAATACAAATACAAATACAATACAAATACAAATACAAATACAAATACAAATACAAATACAAATACAAAAACAAATACAAATACAAATACAAATACAAATACAAATACAAATACAAATACAAATACAAATACAAATACAAATACAAATACAAATACAAATACAAATACAAATACAAATACAAATACAAATACATACAAATACAAATACAAATACAAATACAAATACAAATACAAATACAAATACAAATACAAATACAAATACAAATACAAATACAAATACAAATACAAATACAAATACAAATACAAATACAAATACAAATACAAATACAAAATACAAATACAAATACAAATACAAATACAAATACAAATACAAATACAAATACAAATACAAATACAAATACAAATACAAATACAAATACAAATACAAATACAAATACAAATACAAATACAAATACAAATACAAATACAAATACAAATACAAATACAAATACAAATACAAATACAAATACAAATACAAATACAAATACAAATACAAATACAAATACAAATACAAATACAAATACAAATACAAATACAAATACAAATACAAATACAAATACAAATACAAATACAAATACAAATACAAATACAAATACAAATACAAATACAAATACAAATACAAATACAAATACAAATACAAATACAAATACAAATACAAATACAAATACAAATACAAATACAAATACAAATACAAATACAAATACAAATACAAATACAAATACAAATACAAATACAAATACAAATACAAATACAAATACAAATACAAATACAAAATACAAATACAAAATACAATACAAATACAAATACAAATACAAATACAAATACAAATACAAATACAAATACAAATACAAATACAAATACAAATACAAATACAAATACAAATACAAATACAAATACAAATACAAATACAAATACAAATACAAATACAAATACAAATACAAATACAAATACAAATACAAATACAAATACAAATACAAATACAAATACAAATACAAATATACAAATACAAATACAAATACAAATACAAATACAAATACAAATACAAATACAAATACAAATACAAATACAAATACAAATACAAATACAAATACAAATACAAATACAAATACAAATACAAATACAATACAAATACAAATACAAATACAAATACAAATACAAATACAAATACAAATACAAATACAAATACAAATACAAATACAAATACAAATACAAATACAAATACAAATACAAATACAAATACAAATACAAATACAAATACAAATACAAATACAAATACAAAATACAAATACAAATACAAATACAAATACAAATACAAATACAAATACAAATACAAATACAAATACAAATACAAATACAAATACAAATACAAATACAAATACAAATACAAATACAAATACAAATACAAATACAAATACAAATACAAATACAAATACAAATACAAATACAAATACAAATACAAATACAAATACAAATACAAATACAAATACAAATACAAATACAAAAACAAATACAAATACAAATACAAATACAAATACAAATACAAATACAAATACAAATACAAATACAAATACAAATACAAATACAAATACAAATACAAATACAAATACAAATACAAATACAAATACAAATACAAATACAAATACAAATACAAATACAAATACAAATACAAATACAAATACAAATACAAATACAAATACAAATACAAATACAAATACAAATACAAATACAAATACAAATACAAATACAAATACAAATACAAAATACAAATACAAATACAAATACAAATACAAATACAAATACAAATACAAATACAAATACAAATACAAATACAAATACAAATACAAATACAAATACAAATACAAATACAAATACAAATACAAATACAAATACAAATACAAATACAAATACAAATACAAATACAAATACAAATACAAATACAAATACAAATACAAATACAAATACAAATACAAATACAAATACAAATACAAATACAAATACAAATACAAATACAAATACAAATACAAATACAAATACAAATACAAATACAAATACAAATACAAATACAAATACAAATACAAATACAAATACAAATACAAATACAAATACAAATACAAATACAAATACAAATACAAATACAAATACAAATACAAATACAAATACAAATACAAATACAAATACAAATACAAATACAAATACAAATACAAATACAAATACAAATACAAATACAAATACAAATACAAATACAAATACAAATACAAATACAAATACAAATACAAATACAAATACAAATACAAATACAAATACAAATACAAATACAAATACAAATACAAATACAAATACAAATACAAATACAAATACAAATACAAATACAAATACAAATACAAATACAAATACAAATACAAATACAAATACAAATACAAATACAAATACAAATACAAATACAAATACAAATACAAATACAAATACAAATACAAATACAAATACAAATACAAATACAAATACAAATACAAATACAAATACAAATACAAATACAAATACAAATACAAAATACAAATACAAATACAAATACAAATACAAATACAAATACAAATACAAATACAAATACAAATACAAATACAAATACAAATACAAATACAAATACAAATACAAATACAAATACAAATACAAATACAAATACAAATACAAATACAAATACAAATACAAATACAAATACAAATACAAATACAAATACAAATACAAATACAAATACAAATACAAATACAAATACAAATACAAATACAAATACAAATACAAATACAAATACAAATACAAATACAAATACAAATACAAATACAAATACAAATACAAATACAAATACAAATACAAATACAAATACAAATACAAATACAAATACAAATACAAATACAAATACAAATACAAATACAAATACAAATACAAATACAAATACAAATACAAATACAAATACAAATACAAATACAAATACAAATACAAATACAAATACAAATACAAATACAAATACAAATACAAATACAAATACAAATACAAATACAAATACAAATACAAATACAAATACAAATACAAATACAAATACAAATACAAATACAAATACAAATACAAATACAAATACAAATACAAATACAAATACAAATACAAATACAAATACAAATACAAATACAAATACAAATACAAATACAAATACAAATACAAATACAAATACAAATACAAATACAAATACAAATACAAATACAAATACAAATACAAATACAAATACAAATACAAATACAAATACAAATACAAATACAAATACAAATACAAATACAAATACAAATACAAATACAAATACAAATACAAATACAAATACAAATACAAATACAAATACAAATACAAATACAAATACAAATACAAATACAAATACAAATACAAATACAAATACAAATACAAATACAAATACAAATACAAATACAAATACAAAATACAAATACAAAAACATTAAATACAAATACAAATACAAATACAAATACAAATACAAATACAAATACAAATACAAATACAAATACAAATACAAATACAAATACAAATACAAATACAAATACAAATACAAATACAAATACAAATACAAATACAAATACAAATACAAATACAAATACAAATACAAATACAAATACAAATACAAATACAAATACAAATACAAATACAAATACAAATACAAATACAAATACAAATACAAATACAAATACAAATACAAATACAAATACAAATACAAATACAAATACAAATACAAATACAAATACAAATACAAATACAAATACAAATACAAATACAAATACAAATACAAATACAAATACAAATAACAAATACAAATACAAATACAAATACAAATACAAATACAAATACAAATACAAATACAAATACAAATACAAATACAAATACAAATACAAATACAAATACAAATACAAATACAAATACAAATACAAATACAAATACAAATACAATACAAATACAAATACAAATACAAATACAAATACAAATACAAATACAAATACAAATACAAATACAAATACAAATACAAATACAAATACAAATACAAATACAAATACAAATACAAATACAAATACAAATACAAATACAAATACAAATACAAATACAAATACAAATACAAATACAAATACAAATACAAATACAAATACAAATACAAATAACAAATACAAATACAAATACAAATACAAATACAAATACAAATACAAATACAAATACAAATACAAATACAAATACAAATACAAATACAAATACAAATACAAATACAAATACAAATACAAATACAAATACAAATACAATACAAATACAAATACAAATACAAATACAAATACAAATACAAATACAAATACAAATACAAATACAATACAAATACAAATACAAATACAAATACAAATACAAATACAAATACAAATACAAATACAAATACAAATACAAATACAAATACAATACAAATACAAATACAAATACAAATACAAATACAAATACAAATACAAATACAAATACAAATACAAATACAAATACAAATACAAATACAAATACAAATACAAATACAAATACAAATACAAATACAAATACAAATACAAATACAAATACAAATACAAATACACAAATACAAATACAAATACAAATACAAATACAAATACAAATACAAATACAAATACAAATACAAATACAAATACAAATACAAATACAAATACAAATACAAATACAAATACAAATACAAATACAAATACAAATACAAATACAAATACAAATACAAATACAAATACAAATACAAATACAAATACAAATACAAATACAAATACAAATACAAATACAATACAAATACAAATACAAATACAAATACAAATACAAAACAAATACAAATACAAATACAAATACAAATACAAATACAAATACAAATACAAATACAAATACAAATACAAATACAAATACAAATACAAATACAAATACAAATACAAATACAAATACAAATACAAATACAAATACAAATACAAATACAAATACAAATACAAATACAAATACAAATACAAATACAAATACAATACAAATACAAATACAAATACAAATACAAATACAAATACAAATACAAATACAAATACAAATACAAATACAAATACAAATACAAATACAAATACAAATACAAATACAAATACAAATACAAATACAAATACAAATACAAATACAAATACAAATACAAATACAAATACAAATACAAATACAAATACAAATACAAATACAAATACAAATACAAATACAAATACAAATACAAATACAAATACAAATACAAATACAAATACAAATACAAATACAAATACAAATACAAATACAAATACAAATACAAATACAAATACAATACAAATACAAATACAAATACAAATACAAATACAAATACAAATACAAATACAAATACAAATACAAATACAAATACAAATACAAATACAAATACAAATACAAATACAAATACAAATACAAATACAAATACAAATACAAATACAAATACAAATACAAATACAAATACAAATACAAATACAAATACAAATACAAATACAAATACAAATACAAATACAAATACAAATACAAATACAAATACAAATACAAATACAAATACAAATACAAATACAAATACAAATACAAATACAAATACAAATACAAATACAAATACAAATACAAATACAAATACAAATACAAATACAAATACAAATACAAATACAAATACAAATACAAATACAAATACAAATACAAATACAAATACAAATACAAATACAAATACAAATACAAATACAAATACAAATACAAATACAAATACAAATACAAATACAAATACAAATACAAATACAAATACAAATACAAATACAAATACAAATACAAATACAAATACAAATACAAATACAAATACAAATACAAATACAAATACAAATACAAATACAAATACAAATACAAATACAAATACAAATACAAATACAAATACAAATACAAATACAAATACAAATACAAATACAAATACAAATACAAATACAAATACAAATACAAATACAAATACAAATACAATACAAATACAAATACAAATACAAATACAAATACAAATACAAATACAAATACAAATACAAATACAAATACAAATACAAATACAAATACAAATACAAATACAAATACAAATACAAATACAAATACAAATACAAATACAAATACAAATACAAATACAAATACAAATACAAATACAAATACAAATACAAATACAAATACAAATACAAATACAAATACAAATACAAATACAAATACAAATACAAATACAAATACAAATACAACAATACAAATACAAATACAAATACAAATACAAATACAAATACAAATACAAATACAAATACAAATACAAATACAAATACAAATACAAATACAAATACAAATACAAATACAAATACAAATACAAATACAAATACAAATACAAATACAAATACAAATACAAATACAAATACAAATACAAATACAAATACAAATACAAATACAAATACAAATACAAATACAAATACAAATACAAATACAAATACAAATACAAATACAAATACAAATACAAATACAAATACAAATACAAATACAAATACAAATACAAATACAAATACAAATACAAATACAAATACAAATACAAATACAAATACAAATACAAATACAAATACAAATACAAATACAAATACAAATACAAATACAAATACAAATACAAATACAAATACAAATACAAATACAAATACAAATACAAATACAAATACAAATACAAATACAAATACAAATACAAATACAAATACAAATACAAATACAAATACAAATACAAATACAAATACAAATACAAATACAAATACAAATACAAATACAAATACAAATACAAATACAAATACAATACAAATACAAATACAAATACAAATACAAATACAAATACAAATACAAATACAAATACAAATACAAATACAAATACAAATACAAATACAAATACAAATACAAATACAAATACAAATACAAATACAAATACAAATACAAATACAAATACAAATACAAATACAAATACAAATACAAATACAAATACAAATACAAATACAAATACAAATACAAATACAAATACAAATACAAATACAAATACAAATACAAATACAAATACAAATACAAATACAAATACAAATACAAAATACAAATACAAATACAAATACAAATACAAATACAAATACAAATACAAATACAAATACAAATACAAATACAAATACAAATACAAATACAAATACAAATACAAATACAAATACAAATACAAATACAAATACAAATACAAATACAAATACAAATACAAATACAAATACAAATACAAATACAAATACAAATACAAATACAAATACAAATACAAATACAAATACAAATACAAATACAAATACAAATACAAATACAAATACAAATACAAATACAAATACAAATACAAATACAAATACAAATACAAATACAAATACAAATACAAATACAAATACAAATACAAATACAAATACAAATACAAATACAAATACAAATACAAATACAAATACAAATACAAATACAAATACAAATACAAATACAAATACAAATACAAATACAAATACAAATACAAATACAAATACAAATACAAATACAAATACAAATACAAAATACAAATACAAATACAAATACAAATACAAATACAAATACAAATACAAATACAAATACAAATACAAATACAAATACAAATACAAATACAAATACAAATACAAATACAAATACAAATACAAATACAAATACAAATACAAATACAAATACAAATACAAATACAAATACAAATACAAATACAAATACAAATACAAATACAAATACAAATACAAATACAAATACAAATACAAATACAAATACAAATACAAATACAAATACAAATACAAATACAAATACAAATACAAATACAAATACAAATACAAATACAAATACAAATACAAATACAAATACAAATACAAATACAAATACAAATACAAATACAAATACAAATACAAATACAAATACAAATACAAATACAAATACAAATACAAATACAAATACAAATACAAATACAAATACAAATACAATACAAATACAAATACAAATACAAATACAAATACAAATACAAATAATACAAATACAAAATACAAATACAAATACAAATACAAATACAATAAATACAAATACAAATACAAATACAAATACAAATACAAATACAAATACAAATACAAATACAAAATACAAATACAAATACAAATACAAATACAATACAAATACAAATACAAATACAAATACAAATACAAATACAAATACAAATACAAACAAATACAAATACAAATACAAATACAAATACAAATACAAATACAAATACAAATACAAATACAAATACAAATACAAATACAAATACAAATACAAATACAAATACAAATACAAATACAAATACAAATACAAATACAAATACAAATACAAATACAAATACAAATACAAATACAAATACAAATACAAATACAAATACAAATACAAATACAAATACAAATACAAATACAATACAAATACAAATACAAATACAAATACAAATACAAATACAAATACAAATACAAATACAAATACAATAAATACAAATACAAATACAAATACAAATACAAATACAAATACAAATACAAATACAAATACAAATACAAATACAAATACAAATACAAATACAAATACAAATACAAATACAAATACAAATACAAATACAAATACAAATACAAATACAAATACAAATACAAATACAAATACAAATACAAATACAAATACAAATACAAATACAAATACAACAAATACAAATACAAATACAAATACAAATACAAATACAAATACAAATACAAATACAAATACAAATACAAATACAAATACAAATACAAATACAAATACAAATACAAATACAAATACAAATACAAATACAAATACAAATACAAATACAAATACAAATACAAATACAAATACAAATACAAATACAAATACAAATACAAAACAAAATACAAATACAAATACAAATACAAATACAAATACAAATACAAATACAAATACAAATACAAATACAAATACAAATACAAATACAAATACAAATACAAATACAAATACAAATACAAATACAAATACAAATACAAATACAATACAAATACAAATACAAATACAAATACAAATACAAATACAAATACAAATACAAATACAAATACAAATACAAATACAAATACAAATACAAATACAAATACAAATACAAATACAAATACAAATACAAATACAAATACAAATACAAATACAAATACAAATACAAATACAAATACAAATAAAAAACAAATACAAATACAAATACAAATACAAATACAAATACAAATACAAATACAAATACAAATACAAATACAAAATACAAATACAAATACAAATACAAAACAAAAATACAAATACAAATACAAATACAAATACAAATACAAATACAAATACAAATACAAATACAAATACAAATACAAATACAAATACAAATACAAATACAAATACAAATACAAATACAAATACAAATACAAATACAAATACAAATACAAATACAAATACAAATACAAATACAAATACAAAATACAAATACAATACAATACAAATACAAATACAAATACAAATACAAATACAAATACAAATACAAATACAAATACAAATACAAATACAAATACAAATACAAATACAAATACAAATACAAATACAAATACAAATACAAATACAAATACAAATACAAATACAAATACAAATACAAATACAAAACAAATACAAATACAAATAAAATACAAATACAAATACAAATACAAATACAAATACAAATACAAATACAAATACAAATACAAATACAAATACAAATACAAATACAAATACAAATACAAATACAAATACAAATACAAATACAAATACAAATACAAATACAAATACAAAATACAAATACAAATACAAATACAAATACAAATACAAATACAAATACAAATACAAATACAAATACAAATACAAATACAAATACAAATACAAATACAAATACAAATACAAATACAAATACAAATACAAATACAAATACAAATACAAATACAAATACAAATACAAATACAAATACAAATACAAATACAAATACAAATACAAATACAAATACAAATACAAATACAAATACAAATACAAATACAAATACAAAATACAAATACAAATACAAATACAAATACAAATACAAATACAAATACAAATACAAATACAAATACAAATACAAATACAAATACAAATACAAATACAAATACAAATACAAATACAAATACAAATACAAATACAAATACAAAAACAAATACAAATACAAATACAAATACAAATACAAATACAAATACAAATACAAATACAAATACAAATACAAATACAAATACAAATACAAATACAAATACAAATACAAATACAAATACAAATACAAATACAAATACAAATACAAATACAAATACAAATACAAATACAAATACAAATACAAATACAAATACAAATACAAATACAAATACAAATACAAATACAAATACAAATACAAATACAAATACAAATACAAATACAAATACAAATACAAATACAAATACAAATACAAATACAAATACA